>OY723390.1:49948666-50046326 GCA_963210295.1 Ophion ellenae
ATTAGGAAAAAGCTCGGGAAGATACAGCATTTTTCGTTCCAACCGGCCGCGAAAATAATTTTTGCGTCGATATATCTATGTATGTATGTATATAATTTTACATTATAACGTGGCGTCGACTAACAGGGGTATTAGGAACATTTAAATTTATAATCTCTCATCAGGTACCAGGGCTATTAGCAATCATATCCACTGGAGCTTCAGTGGTACAAAATTTCTTCCTCCATCAGCAGGAGGATAAAACAGTGATGCTAATCTTTAAACCTGCCGATGCTGTGGTTTATAGATGCATACTTTGTCCATTACATCAAAGTCTATAAGACGCAATATATTTCATGAGATATGTGGTTATTGTGTTATAGCATAAAAGGCAAATGCTTTATATATACATTTTTCCGTATTATCCAAATAAATTGACATTTGAAGTGTCGTGTGGTCGAAGGGTACATCACCCCTTTGATTCGTACTCCACATGAACCCGTTTCGTTAACCCGGCAGTTGAGATGACGAAATACTTTGCCGAACTTTTTTTTCAGCCGTGCACGCCAAGCCGTTGCACAGCATTTCCAGTGTACTTGTGCGTAACTCACTTTGTACTTTCATCTAATGGTGATATCAATTTTTTTCTTATAATAGTAATATGACTTTTTAAAATTAAAGATTTTCAAAAATATTATTCCAAAGCTTTAACCATTAAGTGTGCAACATGACTAGTAAACTTGCTTGGCTATTTCATAGAAGTGATTTTACTTTTTTTGTACATTTGCATTAAAGAATTATAATGAAACCGTTTTTTGAACTTAAATAAAAAGTATAGTTTGCGATATTTTAGATGAATTAAAATTTTTCATATAGTAAAACAAGCGATAACGATGATGAGGGATTTTTATTACCTGGCGTTCTTTTTTTTACTTCAAAAGAAAGTTTCCAAAAGAGATTTCAGATCTTTTTATGAGGGGAATTTTCATATATCTGAACAAACTAGACGTCTGCAATTTCAAACTCGTTTAAAACATTACTTTTTTATTACTGAACATTTTTTTCGAAGAAATTAATACAACTTGTATTTTTTTTCTTTTAACGACTTTTTTTACAATAACGAATTCACAATATGCTAATTTATGAGAAGATTAATTTCACATTAATAAAAATATAGGAAATTTAGGGTTACAACTTTTAGCATCCATTTTTCAAACAAAGAAAAGGTTAAAGAATGGAACTTTGTACTTTGAGAGGGTATGTTTGTTATTATTCAATGAGAAATTGACAAACGAATAAAAGTAAATTCCCTTATAAAAACACATAGATTTTTGTTTTTCGAAAAGAAGTTAAATTTTCTTCTTTGTACAAATTCTCACCTTACATGAGTGAAAATACCCGTAAATGTGGGAAAACTATTTTTTTTTACCGAGTAGGCGAAACAATAGTGGCCTAAAACTATAATGGTTTTTCTCCAATATTTTTTTTTACAAAATTCAAAACATTCATCATTCGGGCTACAGGGAAAAAATCGGGACAACTTTACGCTTAGCACACTTTTTGTGGACACTATCAACTTGGAAAAAATGCCTGAGCATAATATTCGCGATAGCTATCTGCAAAGATGTCGTAACTTTTGTAATTTAAAGAATAAACGGCAATTTTGCCATTGTTTAACTGCAGATCACACAGAAAACAAATTGATTTAAAATGGATTTTTTCTTGTCCTGAAGAGCATACGTTCAGCTTTCCAGAACTGCCCTTTAAATTCGTGTACGACAATTGGTCCATGAGTTATTGATTATTAAAGTCAAAAGCGTCATTTGACCTTGATCATGTTATTGATATATACTTGTTTCAAAGTTCAAAATAGAAAAGGGGATCCAAGAAAAATACGTATGATTGCGTCATTAGTCAAACAAATTTTTCCTTGTCTGTACACGTTTTCGAAACAAAAATCGGACATTTTCCTTTGCGACGTTTCTTTTCATTTATTAATAACAAAAGAGCAAACAATTATTTTAAGTGGAAGCCTGGCTTCTAGAGATTCTAAGCTTTGAAATGCTTTTTTAAATTTTCTCCTACGATGATTTTTCGCAGAGATGGAGCAATTTGAAAATCACTGAAGAATTGCGATAATTTTTTGCTCTCTTAATCTTTGTGGTCCCAACTCCATGACGCTGAAGTTTGCATCGTTAGAATGGAACGAAAATGAAATTTTCTTAAACGCTGAAACTTTTTTTGGAACAAAAATGAATTCTCGTTAAATGCTCATACGCTTTCTGGTCGGTGCCGGCTGTGAAAATGCTTCAAACGTTTTTACACACTTTGTTAGAGATTCACGACTTAAATTTGCGAAAAGAAGACGCTCCTTAATAATACAAATAGAGAAACAGAAAAATATAAACATCAGATAGCAAGCAATTCTAGGAATTTGTTGTTTTGTCATTTTTTATTTTAAGGGAGACTTTGTCCTTGGAGTGCCATATTTCAGGTGTTTACATTTTACTTTTTTTAAAGGAAACGAGTAAAGCTTTTTGAGTGCGGTTTTTTTCTTGCATTTATTCATGATATACAGAACGTTAAGACATTTTTTTTTTAAATCCAAAATGGAGGCCGTTGCAGCTCCGCGAAAACAGGTCCTCAAATCGCGGGAGGTAAACGGCTGACATCACTGCCCACTCTTTGTTGATCTGAAACACAAATTCAAAGCATATTATCCATCTGTGACCCTTTGGTCATGGAATGACGGATGGGTTTTTCGTTTAGTACAAATTTCGGAAAATGGCGGCAATTAAAAAAAAATCGAATTTTCACGTTCTTTTTTCGCATAAAAAGATAAATAATAAATGCAAAAATGTATCTATCGAAAAAACGATCCGTCATTCCGTGAAGACATATTTTCTGAGTATGCTCTCCAAATTTCAGGTCGATACGTTAATTACAGCGGTCAGGAGAATGTCAGCCATTTTTGAAAACGTATTTTCGAGAAAAACGCGTTCAAAGTTTTGTAATGTTTTTACACAAATGTGTTTATAATTACCGCTATTATTTCTACTTACCGATTTATTTCTACTTACATGTAGATTAAGAATCCGTAATAAAAAAAAATTGATTTTTTGAAAACTTCAAGGACAAAGTCTCCACTTTTTGTGTCAAATACCCCTATGTGGGCCGGAAGCCGCAGCGTTCCGTTGAAGGGGTCTTCTCACTATAGACGCTGAAAAAGACTTTTTCGTGATTCTTTTTGGTAGGTTATATTATAGATATCGATATAAAGGTAGGTTATTTATAGATAATATATTTGGAATAGAAATGGTATTTAAGGAAATAGGAACCTACTAAATATCCTAAACGTATGATAAGGAAATATAAGGAATTAAGGAATTTAGGAACGTATATAAGGAAATAGGAACCTACTAAATGTCTGTAATATATTTGGTAGGTTATCTTATAGATATCGATGTAAAAGTTGTTACACTTAATAAATACACTTTCGAAATGCATTTAAAAAAATGTCGATGCATTTATGTGACCCAAGCAAACTCTAAACGCGATTTTCTCGAAACAACGTCTTTCGACGGCTTGTTGATAAAATCTTCGAAACTACCGAACCGATCCTTATAAAATTTTAACCACATATTCTTAACTTCAGTTATAGCGCTCATCAAGGATTTTTTAAAATTCTGATATATACAATTTTTTGCCAAAAAACGGTGAAAAAAAAACACGTTTTTTCTCGTTTTTTCGAATAAATGTCCGCCATTTTGTTACTTTTGTATACATAAAAATCCGTATGATATGCGCTATAGCCATTAACATACTGATTCTAAAACCGTTTGATTTTTTTGTTTCGGATGATCCATCTCCGAGATTTCATCATCAGCGCAGACCTACAATTTTTTTAGGACATTTTTTGAACCACCATTTCCGTCTATAAATGGTGATTTAAACAAATAATTTTTTTGTTTAAACTGTATTTCCAAAGTGTATTTATTAAGAGTAACAACTTTTATATCAATATCTATAATATAAACCGATCAAAAAAATTTATGAAAATAGCCTTTTTTAGCGTCTAATGTGAGAAGACCCCTTAAATTAAAATTCGCGATTGTGTGGTCCGCTATTTCTCTGCCAAGGTTTTATGTGTAGTGTCGGGTACAAGTATTTCCCGGCGAAACTTCTTCAACGCAGTAGCAGCGTGAACGCGTCGGAGAATCCATAGGATTTTCATAATTTTTTTTTTTGAGCTTCACTAAATATATTTATAATTGTCTCTGTACAATTTCAGGGTCAGTTATCGACCTAATTACAGAAAGGAAAAATAAATTGAAAAGGCATGTTTTTGTGAAGCAATTCGAAGACGACATACAAAAACCCATTTTTCGGTCGCTACAAAAATGTATATAATAGCGAGAATCCGTCAGATTCTTAAAAATAATCAGATTTACATACTTAAGGGAGGATTGTCTTTTTTTTCGCAAAACTTACCGCTTTTTGAGAATTTTTTTGTGAAGAAAGTATACAACGGAAAACTTGTGAAACTTGGCATATAGTTTTATTGATCTGTTTACTACATACAAAAAAATTTTTAAACAATTTCATCAAAAAATCCGCCTCCCACCCCCCTCGACGCGCGATGGTCCTTTTTTGATGGTGTGCACGATTACAGCCTTCACGTTCATCCTGCAACAAAAACCCAAAAAGCATTTTACTTTAGACACATATAGCTATCGTTCGATGAAGGGAAAAAAAAATTGACGATTTGGTGACGTTTTGAACTTGAAGTATCGATTTTTCGAAAAAAATTGATCGATTTTTTGTTATAAATAAAAAACTATTAAACGTATTGCTTTTTTGCTCCATCAAACGATAAAAGGATGTCAGCTGAGCATTCTGTCCAAATTTGAAGGCAATCGGTTGAATAGTTTTTGAGAAATCGTGCACACCATCAAAAAAGGACCATCGCACGTCGAGGGCGGTGGGAGGCGGATTTTTTGATGAAATTGTTTAAAATTTTTTTTGTATGTAGTAAACACATCAATAAAACTATATGCCAAGTTTCACAAGATTTCCGTTGTATACTTTCTTCACAAAAAAATTCCCAAAAAGCGGTAAATTTTGCGAAAAAAAAGACAATCCCCCTCAACACTTGTAATAATCCAATGCTCTCAGAAAAAATTGCGCTTATTGACTGTAGTCCTAACCTCATCTCACTCATTCGAACTTCCACACATATTTCATTCTTAGCCGACACAAATTTTCCACGCTTTTTACCAGTCGTTTTGAGTCGACCTTGTTTTGACAGATCGACGTTGAAAAGCATGGAAGTTAAACTCGCCTGGTTGAGTAGAACGAGTGGTCGATAGGGTTTTTTCACCATTATCCTGCAGAGCGAGACTCTAGCGATCTCCATTGCTAGATAATTTGATCCACGGAGAATCTGCCGAAGATAAATCCCGGCGGAGAGAAGAACGCAATACGTGTTTGTTTAAACAATAGGCATTGCTTGTAAAGTTTTGCCACTCCTTGGCAAAGTGAGTCTCGGGTGATCACGTTTGCCGAAATCGAATTCAACGACGATGTATCGAGAATATAAATCATGCCCGAGAAATAACAAAACTACCACTTCTATTACAAATATTATAAATATTACTCATCGTTTCTTTATTATCATTTATGATATTTTCATTGTAATTACATTTATTACATTTGAATGATTATAAATTACAATTAAAATGACATTATATCTATATATAATTGTATTCAATAGTACATATTGATTAATATAATTATAGATATATTACAGATACGTTCAGCGTAATTTATGCTGTGCAATTTTTTTTCAATTCTTTCTTACAGAGAAAACAATACCTTTAAAGTTGAATATGATTTAAAAATCTCTCGCAAATTCGCGCTGGCTTTGACTTTCTATCGGGAATTTGATTTGAATTTTGGCAACGAAAAAAAAACATGGTGATACGGAAAATCGTTTTTTCAATTTTTCAAAGCCGGAGAATCGATTTATCTAACACGGAAAAATATCGGTCATTAGGTTTATTTTATTGTTTTTTTTTTTACGTATGCACACGATTCTTTATTTACCTACGATGCACTTTTGTTTGAAGTCAGTGTACCCGAAAATTCCATTTAAGATTTCTTAGTGACGAGTATCTAACAAATAAATGTTGTCAAATGTTTCCGACAGAGGCAGAGGGTACCTTGAATCTAAAATAGCAGGCCGGAGGTTCCGCGCATCTGATGCCTACGAACGAGGCGTACGCGGTAGAATGAACCGTCTCCAAAATTTGGCCCTGCACAGGACCAGTGGAAGTATTGGTGACCGCTGTGAATTTACTAGCCACGAATGGCTCGTGTAAAGTCACCAGCAAAATGATTGACGCTGGAAACTCTATGCTAGTGGTAATTTGATTTTTTAAATTCTTTTTCTTGGTTGTACGATTTATTTTTTATTTTATTAAATTTGTCAATCAACTTTTTTCTCATCGCGAAGCTCCTCTTGCTTTTCTCTCTCTATATCTTCCACCCCCCCCCCCCCCCTCCCTCTCTCAACCATAAATTATATCTACCGACAGCGTGGACGCTGCAGCTCATAAACGCCCATTTAATGTTTCCCTGATGTTCATAAGTAAACGTAAATCTTTCGCGCACCCGGGTATATTTTTCCTGAGTTTGCTTATCTTTTAAGGCGTTACCCCCACTTGTAGCGCAAAAAAGGCCTTTTTCATGAATTTTTTTAAAGAAAACTACAAAACTTTTTTAATCGATCAATATACCATCTTAAAGAACACATCTTGAAGAACTTTCAGTAATTTTTTTATTGAAAAATATTACATTGTTTAGTGGCAAATGGCCATCAATGAAATAATGTTTTTATATACACGGTTTGCGGTGACCAACATTGCGGCGAAGTGGATCATCTGAAAAAAAAATGCGATGGATTTAGTCAAATATAAGTATAAACTAGTCTTTAATCGAAGGATTTTAAAAAATATTCATTTTTCACAAAATGGCGGACAGTCAAAGTTAATGGTTCGATTTTAACGAAAAAAACGGCCCTTTTTTGGCTATAAAACGGCCATTTTTTTCGAAAAAAAAATCAAACGATTGAAGACTACATTTTTATGTATTAAATAAGCCTGCAAAATTTCAAGAAGATCGGTTCATTAGTGTTCGAGTAATCTTGGTCACCGACTTCAGAAATGCCATTTTGAGAAAAACGCGTTTAAAGTTTCTCTTTCAATGCTCTGTCAACGCGGATATCTCAGTCAATTTTGTTCGGATCGACTTGAAATTTTCAGGACATATTCTCAGATACTTATACTTCAAAAAAATGCAATAAAAAAAAATCGATTTTTTCAAAATCGCAAGTGGGGGTAACCCCTTAACGCGATTTCTATCGATATTGATCGCGCAAAGTCAATTGTTCTTCATGGCGTACGATAGCGAAACGAAGGAACGCAAAAATTGAAAGAGAGAAAGAGAAAGATGTCGGCTGGTCGGGAGGTGGAGTCAAAATGTTGTTTTAATTATTAATTATTAAATCAAATTGCGGCCTCTTCGATTTCCAGGGTCGAACGGCACTGGCCTGGGCCAGTACTCAGATGCGTGACCGCTCAGGATGGCGGTTTCTCAGGACCTGGAATAAATCAATCAAACTTTAAAATAAACCATTTATTAAAAAACACGATTATTCACATATTTTGAGATGGAAAAATTAAGGTGCATTCGCTCAGCTGTGATTGACGAAAATGCGCCAAGGTCGTTAGGGAATGCTTATCGCTGATATTTGAACGAAAATTCTCAATTACGTTGCGTCTGCTCATAAAGTAAATCAAATTGTGTGCATAGTAATACAGTATTTTGCACTTCCCACTTAGAAGCATTTCCGGTTTCGCCTTCATCACGTAATTACAAGACGAAATGATAGCCCGGAGCGCAATTTTTTTAATCTAAAAGTTTCGATGGTGTTTTTTTCAAATGTGATTCGATTTTTGTCAATACAAAATGTTTCAATATTTTTCTATAAAAAAGTCTTCATTTCTTTTCATAACAAATGTTTCTATTTTTTTATGAAACATTTTTCATTTCTTTTTCAGTCGAAAATGATTCAATTTTTTTTTTCATAAAAAATATTTTGATTTGTTTCTTCCATCAGAAATGTTTCAATTTTTTTTATGAATTATTTTTCATTTCCTTTTTAGTGGAAAATGATTCAATTTTTTTTTATAAAAAATATTTCAATTTGTTTTTTCCATGAAAAATGTTCCAATTCTTTTTTCAAATCAACCCTTTTGTTTTTTTATAGGAAATAGTTCCATTTCTCAAACTAAAACGAACGTGAATTTCCTTTTGATCGATAATGTTTCAATTTTTCTTAAATAAAAAAATGATTCAATTTCTCTTGTTATCAAAAGGTTTCAATTTTTTTTCTTTAATCGGAAACGTTACGTTTGTCTTTCACCAAAAGGTTTCACTTTTCGTTACATCGGAAACTTTGCAATTGTTTTTTGCCAAACGGTTTCAATTTTTTGTTAAATCGGAAATGTTATAATTGTTTTTTAACAATATATTAAAATTAAGAGACGCGGCAGCGTCTCGATGACAAGTAATAAAAAAGTATCTTGAAAAATCTCGATGTCCCTGACGAACTCGCCGGTTACTCTTTATATACTAAGTTGGCGTTCTATCATTTTTCCATTTTCAAGATTTTTGCACTTTACAAGATTAATATGTTTTTTGCCTTTCGTTTGGTCTAGGCTACTTCCCGACCCGTCAACTCAATCCCCAGATCTCATAATTAACGGTCGAATTTCCGAGCGATTTGGACATCGAGAAAATTACACACTTCCCAACTTAGTGGAAAACGGTAATCCGTGATATCCTAAACATAGTAGATACGTCCTTATATTCTCATAATAGCACAATGAGTTGAAATTCATTACGATTTGCCCTTGTTAACAAATGTGTTAATACATTCTCGTATTAACACATTTGTTAACAAGGGCATAATGAATTTCGTAATTACGTAAGCGTAATGAATTTCGTAATTACGTAAGCGTAATGAATTTCAACTCATTCTGCTCATCTTCGCATCTTTGTTTGGAATCGTCAAACATGACATAGCCTGCCAGTAAGCTTGACCGTTCGATTTACATAAAATGTGCAGTCGTTTTACCAGATCTAATCTTCAAGTAAGGTGTTGAAGAAGGTGGAGGCGTGAAATCGGAATAGCGAAGGAAAGTGAAAAGCAGTGAAAGTGGATATAAGTGCGACGGATATAAGTTCTCTGAGCCAAAGTTAATGAAATACTTGTATCACATCCATTACATCATTACATGAAAGGAATAATCAAGATCCGGGGCAGCTTCTCCACGCTAAAAAAAAAAAAAAAAAAAAAAAAAGCGTCACTGCCATAAAAAAGAAACTGGGAAGCAAACAGAGACCGGCTGTATGGGTATTCCGCAGTTTCTCTATACTCATGGTAGAAATGTCATGGTGAATGCGATACAGAGTGGGAAGTTGGCTGCGGCCGCAACGTGAGGATGAGCAGTGGAATATGGTGCGGGACGTAATAAGGGGGAACGCCCCGTACAATGAAATCAACCATATATAAATTTGATCAATTCAGTTTCATTAGCCGTATTTATGGTACCGCCCAATGGTAAAAAAAAAATTTTGTAATTTTTCTTTTTTTTTTTTCATTTTCTGAAAGGTACTTTTTTTCAGAATGCCCTCAGCAATTTTTTTAAAGAAATTTTTAAAATTGGCGGAGATACAGCATTTTTTGTGAAACCGTTCGAAGAGAACGACCGCGCCGAGCGGCAGATGTGCGGCTCTGAACGCGTTTTTCTCGAAACTACGATTTTCAACCTGGTTGACAACAAATTAAAAAAACTATTCATCCGATTTCCATGCGCCAAGTCTTAAACTGTTCGAAAATCGAGTCCCTATGGCACCACGTAGGGATTTTCTTTTATAAAGGGCTTCTATTTTTTTGTTTAATGAACGATGAAATCTTTCCATGAAAATTGGAAATCAATTTCGCTCGTGGGCCATTTTTTTTGTTTTTTTTTTTTCAGATATCGGACTCCCTCTATGTGATGCTGTTAACCTATATGTCTAGTTTCCAAATATACTTTTATTTTATTTTCCCAATGAACCGTATGGTTTAATCGCTGTCAACCGCCGAGCTGCAATTTCGTCGGAGTGTCCTCTTGGACAGAGTTAGGCGTAATTCTGTTTATAAATACGAATACGAATTTATTCGCATCGTGATTTTCATGTGAATATAAATACAAATTTATTCATACTTCACTTATTTGTATACACATGCACATTTATATTCACAAAAAATTGTAAATACAAAAAAATTCACAAAATAAGTGCACTGTAAAAAATGTCTGTATGAAAATTAATATACAAGTGTAGGAAGTTTTTATGCGGATACCGCTTATGAAATTTCAGATACGATTTTGAAAATTCCAAACAGGTTATTTTAAAAATGAAAGTGTAGTCCCGTGATATTAATATACTTGTGCGTTTGAAAAATAATGCACGTGTAAAGAAATAATCACATCCAAGTATATTGAAATCAAGAACCATTTGCTGATATCAATATACAAGTGTATATTAAACTCAAGAACCATTTGCTAATATTAATATACGGGTGTGTATTAAAATTACTGATCCTAAGCATTAAGTTGATTTCGGAAATTGATAATTGCAATACGTTTTTATGTAAAAATTATCAAATTAAGACCACTCAATTCATATACTGTATGATGCTTTCGTGATACTTGTGTATATGATTTTTTCGCAGCTTTATCCCATAATTAATATTGAATACTTAAATAATAAAATGTCAATGCAGTGAAATCACTGCACGTATGTATTTTTTTTTTTCTTTATATATGTATTCCTCAGAGGCACGGGGCCTTCTTCCTTTTATCATCCTCTCCTTTATTCCTTCCATCATTCACAATCCTTCCAGAGTTCCCTACATTCCTTCCAGCCCCCCAGAGTATTGACCGCATCCACTCTTTCCTAATGCGCTACTGTATCGCCATTGCACGAAGGCCCAGGGAAACTGCGGAAAACCTGGGCCGATACAGGCGGCCATATTCGGTGGAGTTTCAATTGTATTACCATCAATCAGAAACTCAGACAAATTGTTTCCCACTCAGAGGTTGACGCGCAAACCCGTGCACGGGCAAACGGTCGCCGCTCCAAGTATTGGCCGCGCCCAATGCTGCTTAACTTCAGTGACCGGCGAGGCCGCACACCGACCGCGCGCCCATCTCTGTCCACTGCACGCATGTATTTGAAATTCATGTGACTTTGAGATATCGTCCGGGTCAACAATTATGAAAATCATAAAATGTTTCTTCAATATTAATATACGAACACATTAAATTCAACTTACCTGTGATTTGTTTTTGACAAACAATTGTTAATCTCAGTGGCTTTTGTCTTGGAAATTTCCGAATCGAATCACAGTATTCATGTACTGGATGGTATTATTCCGAGAAGTATATCATCGATATTCCTCAAGATTTGTCTTATATTTAACTCAGCGTCGATGAGAAATAATATCAGATAGGGGTACAATCGAGATACTTTCCATTTCCAATTCAGTTCCACATGTATTATATTTTTCAGGCAGCCGTAAATAAATTTCAAACTTGTTTTATATTTTCAATACTCTGTTTTTTATAGTTGATTCATTATACATCTGTAGTAATTTTCAATTGAAGACACGGGTTGATACAATACATTTCCCACAAATTTACAAACTTGTCTTTGAAATTCCATGTTGCATCTATTAAATTCTATATCCACGTTAGAATTTCATGTTCCTGTTTTAAATTTACGGTACAAGTGTTTTAAAGTTAATTTCATCTACTGAGTTCGTAAAATTCAATTCCTTCGTATCTTAAGTGTATTGTAAATTTCATATCATTTTTTACAGTGTGGTGAATTTTTTTGTATTTGAGACAAATGAAAATCAAACTCTCAATGATTAGATTAAAATTTGCACCATAAGTGAGTTCTTGCGTATTTTGAGAGAAAGCATTGCGTCGAGGCGAATCAATTTTTGCAAAAAAAGTTGTGAGTTTCAAATATTGCATTATAAATATGAAAAAATTGACAAAATGAGTTGTCAATTCCCTCAAGTTGAAGAAAAGAAGGAAGGGAAGAGAAGCGTAAGAACACACTTGTGGTGTAAATTTTGATATAATTGTCGTTTGATACAATTTCAATATAATATTTAATATAATTGGCATCCGCGAGAAATATTTTCATCTGGGAAATATTTTAATTCTCATGTTAAATTCGAGTCTTCGACTAATTCGTGTCATCATTGGGCCAGTGTCAATTGTTGAGCGATGAAGAATTCAGCGACGAGATAAATTTGTCCTCCCAACGCGAGTCATCATCCGTTGCTTCAACAGTCGGCAAAGACGAGCAAAAGTGGGCCGAGTGGAATTTCCGTGGCCTCGGTGCCAGTGTTGATCGGTCTCGGTACGACGGTCAGTTCAAAACCTATCTGAAGGGCCTGACCGGAACTTCCGGAGGCTGGCCAGGTGATGTTCAAAGGATACTCGTCTATCCAGTCAGGAGTCGGATTACTGTGCCAGTTGAAAGCGTTTCGTTACCGGCTAATCGTTTTTACGAAGTTATTAATTAATTCAATGGTTCTTGGTCATATCCGACTCACCCGTATTTCGCAAAGTTTGTCCACATTGTGGAGACTCTGTAGATGGTAAGACCTATCGGATTGCTGAGGCTCAGATCGTAATTGTTCGATGGGGTGTAAAAAATGTAGGCGAGATCGTCCGCGTGTCCGGCACCTGTGGAAAACAAAATGCACAATTACGCAACCACGGTCTCGCGATTGAGAAGACACGGGGAGAACTTCGGACGCGATGGCTCTCTCACGATAGTGCTGCGTTGATTACACCGGTCGTGAATGGACGAAGTTTGCTTTTTTTTTCTTCAATTCAAACCTGCTGCCATTTGCTGCTTATTTAGGGTGTCTCAAAACGACCGGACATCTTAATTTATTTAAAAACGTACTATTCGTTTGGAAATTACGAATATTTTTATTTTGAGGGGCCTTCTCACTTTAGACGCTAGAAAAAGGCGATTTTTATGCATTTTTTTCGACAGGTTTATATCATAGATGTTGATATAAAAGTCGTTAAACTTATTAAATACGATTTCGAAATACATTTGAAAAATATTATTTATTCGTTTAAGTCACTATTTATAGGCGAAAATGGTAGTTGAAAAACGTCCTAAAAAAATTGATTTTTGATATATGGAGAAATAACAAAATGAACATTTTTCGACAAAAAAAAAACAACAAAATGTGGTTTTTCACCGTTTTTGGCAAAAAAGTAAATATCGAAATTTAAATAAATCCTTCATGTGCGATATAGCTATAGTTGTAAAGAACAGGTGGTTAACATTTCATAAGGATCAGTTCAGTAGTTTCGAAGATTTCATCAACGAGCCGTCGAAAAACGTTGTTTCAAGAAAAACGCGTTCATAGTTTGTTTGGGTTACATAAATATTTTGGCATAATTGCGGACTAATTTCATTAATGGTGCGCCCAATTACTTTCTTGAGCTCCGGTATTGTCTGCGGATAATTGGCATACACTTTTCCTTTCGGAAAACCCCAAAGCAATCCAATGGCATCAAGTCGCACGATCTTGATGGCCACACGGAGAAAACAGGGGCCTCGAAGTTTCGAACTAATACTATGCTTCTAAAAAAAATATCATCAAATATCAAAAAGTATTGAATGGAAGATAAAAATGGTAATTATGGTGTAGTAATAGTGAAGAAATTTAAATTTTAACCTACGATATGCAGTATCAATGCAGCAAATAACCATTTCTATGCGTTGCTCGATCGCTTATGGTAGTACCTCCACAGGAGAGTTGAATTAAGAAATGGTTGAAATTTGACATTTATGTCATTTAATACATTATCCAAACATCTGTGCAATTTGAATGAGTTTGACCACCCCAAACCTGAGATATTTACACTCAAAGTTGGCTTGGTTTACACGCAACAAATGCGTTATGATGGGTAAACAGAGCATCATTAATTCTACCGTCAAAACTAAAATTAAGAAATTGATAAAAAAAAACGAGGATAAGCTAGAGCAAGATATCACGAATAATGTGAAAAAAAAAATGAGAATGATTCGCCATCTAGTTTCCAAGATATAACCATGAGAAGCCCTCACAATTTTGGTGCAAAGCCTGGAAAAGCTTGGCAAAGCCTGGACAGTCCCGGCAAAAAGTTCACTGGCAATGGTAGATCAAAAATACAATGTAAAATATATTTTACGGCAATAAATTATATCCATCGTATTATCTACCAGTACCGAGTCAATATTGCGTAGTTTTTAATTTTATTTATTCCCAATTAAACCAATTATCAATCTTTTAAACATGAACATGGTATGTAAACTTTTGGTTGAGATTTTCGCAGAGGAACTACCTTAATTCTCCATGACTAAACCTCGATACTTCCTGATTCCAGTTGTCAAAGATACTCTGCGTTCGCACAAAAAAAAAATAGCGCTCAATTCAAAATGTCAGGCCGTTTTGAGACACCCTTCAGGTCGGGTACACACTATGCGGTTAAACTATGCATATACTATAAATCCGGTAAAAACGCTTCGGTAGTACCACATGGTGTGTACCCGGTCTTACTATCAACCAAAAACTTCAAGACTTATTTATCAACGTAAAAAAGAGAAAAACAAACTTTATAAGTAACAAATGAAGATTTTGGTTATTATTCGATACATAGAATCCAAATGTATTTATCGAAATTTTTTTTTTTTTTTTGACGTTTGTTATTACTGACACAATGTCGCTTGCATATCGGCACTACGTTTGACTATCCGGCATAACGTATGCTCCGAACGACGTTATCTCACGGTTATCAGCAATTACCTGCGCGCATACTTTTCTCTATTGTTTCCAGCCAGCTTTCTATGGAATGCAATCTCTTCGTTTTGCGACAAGCTCGAACGAAGAGATTCCTTTCTAGCCTCTTTTGAATACGGTTCCACGCGCTCAACTGAGGCCTCATATGCCTTTGTCAAAAAAAAATATCGGTTCTTTTTTTATTGGCTCAAATGTGTATAAACATCCCAAGAATTGTATGATCCGAAGAAAAATGGTGTTGAAACTTTGAACGCACTTTTCTTGAGTGTTTTTGAAATCGGGCGTACTCGTTGATCTTACAATTTTAAGTCGATTGACTTTAAATTCCGACTGTAGCTTCTTAGATAGATTTTACAGCGAACTACACACTATTTTTACGATCGACTAACAATTACGGTTTTTGCTAATAAATTTAGGCCGTTTTTAGCCTAAAATGCGAATTTTTTTTTCAAAATGGCGACAACATTGAAAAAATCAATATTTTGTAATATTGAAGTGTGTACTTCGATAGCAAATCTCATGTAGATTATGAAAATAATTTTTTTTTCCAGGCGCTAATGTGCGTCTCCAACGTGCCCGCTCCAGGAGGGCCTAAGAAAGAAGCCGTTCTTTTTCGACCGGCCACTGGAGCGTCATTTTTTTTTTTTTTTAAATAAAACATCGATTAAAGTAATCAATTTTGTTTAACAGAAATGTAAAATAAACCCTCCAATTCCCTTTTTGATTGCTTTTGAAGTATTTTCGACGAAAAATCACGAAGAAGACGTGTTTTTCGACCACCTAAAGGTACATAAGGCCTTAAAGGGGGAGATACCTTTAGGCGTGGAAATTCGCTGATGTTTATAATTTTTTTTTTTAAGAATGTCTTAATCACCATTTCTAAGACCTTTGGTATGTTTGATAACCAATTTTGGCTGTTGCATGGTATTTTTCCAAATGAATCTTTAAAAATGGTGGTGGTATGGCCTGGTCGTCTAAACTGCATTTTTTAAATTCGCGTGACGTATAGCTAAAAAGCTAATCGACCGATTTTCATGAAATTTGATATGAATCCTTCTAGCTATATGGTCTACAACGTGGCCCTAATGTTTTGGAAAATAACAAAAAAAAGTATTTATTTTTATTTTTAAATGGAGTCATTTTTTTCGGACAATTCAAAGCGTACCATTTAATCGATATTCAATATTTGTCACTTTTTCTTGGTCCATATTCTGCGTATGGGTGTTAATGAAATAACAAATTTCGTTGGTTTTTTTTCACATTAATCCCACCGACGCTACGTGTCACGCCGTCTGACAACATCTGCCGCAACCCGTTCAGAGGACCGCGGCATACCTCCGCCGTTTATGAAGATTAATTTAAAACAAATTTAATCCGTCGCAGCTTAGAGAAGTAATAAAACATACGCTAAGTCTGAAAAATGGTGAAAAAATCTTTCCCTAAAAAAAATCACGAAAATCCTTTAATCTCCAATTCCTTTTTTTTCAAATTACGAACAATTCGGTGCAGCAGTTATTGAGAACAATTGGAATAAATTTCTCTCGCATCGATTCGCGATACTACAAAACAAATCATGTTTTTTTTAAAATTAATTTACCGAACCCGGCGCTCTATTCCTCAATCCTTATTGACCAAGCCTCGACTCACCGTCAAGAGCATATTCCGCCTCGAGATTGTGACGTGATTCGTTCGTGAAGAACGTGATATCGTAATAGTAGACGGGATTTGCGCCGATATTTTCCACCAAAAGTCGTTGCGTCTCGTCTATCTGAGCTTTGAAGAGAAGGTCAGTTGTCACCTACGTTTGAAAATTAAAAAAAAGAGCCTAGAATACCAGAAAAAGAGAGAAAAAAAACAACACTAGAAACGAAAAGAAATTCGACATTGATCCGAGTACTCAGAGACGTACATTGACAGCAGTTTCTAATGCATTATACTCGACCACTCCAACCAAGTGATCCAGCCCTTCGGCTACGTCTTTTAAAAGGTACAATCCGTCGAGCACATCATCGGAAACTATATCCGCATAATCGGTTGCCATGTCGATAAGTCGGAAAAATTCGTCCAGAACTGCAACAAAAACGAGCAATGCGATCTCAAATAATGCGGAAAACAATCATTTATTTTTTACATTCGTTATTCGATTTTTCTGCTTATCGCATTAGAAACTGTAAGGAATAAAAAAAAAACCAATTAATTTATAAGCAGAGGATACAATCATCCACAATATTTATAGTTGAATGAACATGTGAATCAATCGATAAATAATCGGATAAATATACGAAGAAATGGATAAACTTAGAATAAAGGTATCGGAAAATTTTCTTCTTCCACATTCAAGGAGCTGTTCTGCGGAGAATTTACTACCGATGACCACCGGGTCCTTCCGAAAAATTAGGTTGCGGAAATAAAAAGAAAAAGAGGCTTGAAATACTTTGGACGATTTTCATTGAAAATTCAAGGGTCGAAGGACATGAAGGTCAAATTGGTATTCAGAGGGTTACAAAAGATCGATATTAACTTACAAAATATCACTATTTAAATATAAGTTGTGTCAGTAATAATGATAATATTAGTTTGTATAATAACAATTTTATTAGTAATAATACAACCAATATTCATATTAGCCTCCCCGTGGGTTCGCCTGGTCGTGGTAGGGAAGCCCAGCACCTAGCCTGCATTCAGCAGGAGGGGAAAATAACGAACGATATATATATATATATATATATATATATATATATATATATATATATTAGGGTGTGCGGAAAAAAATCGATATTTTTTTTTCGGTTGCATCCACCACGAATTCATTCGTTATTGCGAAGTGGATCCTGTAGCAGGGGAGGCTGCCTCGAAAAAAATAGCTACTCACTTGTGATACTTTAACGAGAAAATTGTTGCTTTGTCGTTTTTCGACAATGCTGTGCCGATAAGTGTGAAGGCAAAAATGGTACAAGCTCTGCAATCTCGAGAAAAATCCGAAAATCCTTCCGAGTGAATAATCGTTAAAAAAAATGATTGGGAAATGTTGCTGAAAAAAGACATAAGCGATTTCGTTACTCAAGAATCCTTATTTCTTTTCCAGCAATTCAATTTACCTCATGATTTTTTGAGAGTAAATATTGAATTATGGCCGGAAAATGCCACTTATTTGAGTTGCTTAGATTTTTTTTTGATCCAAAAGTCGTTAATAACTTAGCCGAACGTGGTGTCACTTCGATAGAAGCATATAACGGTTCATTAACAACAAACGAAGAGCAGCTACAATATTTATTGGGCGTAGTGCAAAATTATCGACAGAAATACCCTAATTGCAACAAACAGACTCTTAAAAAAAGGAACGATGATTATCAAGCATTATAATGTAAAAACAAATTATTTTATCTTATTAAACCAAATTCATTGAATAAAACTTTTCGAAGCACGATCGATGATGGACGTCGTTTCTTTTATATTTCTTGTTGTACTTGATTCTTTTTTGTATCAGAGAAATATTTTAAGAACGATTCCATGCAAATTGTATGTTAGAGCAGAACATTCTCTACAAAAAAACCCCAAAAAGTTTTTTCGTAAAGCGAAAAATTCGATTTTTACAGCCTTTTGAAATTTTTTTTTCTATCAATTCAATTTCAGACAGCGATTCCACTTGAACGGTTGTTCTGAGCTAATTTTTCGTAAAAACTTTTTTGTTGGAAATTCGATTCTCCATGAGAATATGTTAATGACATCTTTGTGTGATTTTTTTCTGACGAGTTGCACTGCCACATTCAGAAATCCCAATATTTTCCTGGGTTATTCTTATGGAAAATATTCAAATGCAATGCGCCATTCGAAATAATTTTTTTTGAGCCTTCCTTCGAGGATTCTTCATTTTTTACCTTAATTCACCTTTTTTGGTGGATGCAAGCGAAAAAAAAGTATCGATTTTTTTCCGCCCACCCTAATATATATATATATATATATATATATATATCGGATATATATATATATATATATATATATATATATATATATATATATATATATATATATATATATACAGAGATCGGGCAGTTGACCAGGGACACCCTTTATACACCCTTCATACGTACATTTATATATAAACTTTGGGGATGAAAAACATTAGCATAGAAATCCGCAAAGAGGAATCTTTAATTATTTATCGCGCGAATCATACGTACAATTGAGAGCTGTCACGGTCTCTTGATCCATGAAGCCGAGAAGTTGCGGCACTTTGCTAAAATTGCCAGACTTGTACTTTTTGATGCTGCACTCGGAGAGAAATACGTCGGTGGCTATGCTCGGATCCTCGAGAGTAGGCTTGAACGGTATGATCTGTTTGGACAATTATAGCAAACAAGATATCATATTAATTCACTTTTTGTGCTCGACGAATTATACTCGCTCTACCGGATCGACGTAAGTGGCTTTTTCAACGAGCTCTTCGGGCGTTGCCGCGTAAAGGGTCTTGAGAAACGACGACTTGTCCCATGGAAATGCTCCCAACAGCGTGGCGAGGGACTCGCCACGTTGGACCGCGTTATCGCGTGCTTCGAATCCCCACGGAACGAGGGGTGTTCCGCTCATGGATATCGCCCCTTGGAAAAGTCCTGCATCCCCATAGTTACGTAAAATGCAATTAAATCATTGTGAATAATCGATAAGAAAAATGCTCACGCGAGTTTTTTCTTTCATTTTTGATATAAAGAAAAAGCGCGTTGTGTCACGTCAGACCTGCGGAAGCGTCCGAAAGAACTTGCATGCCCACCGACACGGCGCCTGCACTCTCCCCAAAGATCGTCACGTTCTTCGGATTGCCACCGAATTTTTCTATATTCGCCTGCACCCATTTGAGCGCCAGATTCTGGTCCTTGAGTCCTTGATTTCCCGTCGCGTTAGGGTGATTTAGGGTCAAAAAACCTGGTGCCAATGTATATTCAAAAGTCTCAGATTTCGACGAATTTTACATTAAAAATAAATGAAAAAATTTAATTGCCTCAATATGGAAAATGTTTTTAGGTAACTTTAGTAGTCATATATATATGACTACTAAAGTTACCTAAAAACATTTTCCACATACATACACACACACACACACACACACACACACACACACACACACACACACACACACACACACACACACACACACACACACACACACACACACACACACACACACTTATATATATATATATATATATATATATATATATAGAGAGAGAGAGAGAGAGAGAGAGAGGGGGAACGAGATCCTCAGTATTCGTCAATAACATATATATGTGTGTGTGTGTGTGTGTATATATATATATATAATTTAATAATAATATACATATTAATATATATATATTATTTACTTCAAAATTATTATGCGCAAAATTCATAAGTGAGAAGTGGACGAAAAAAAAAATCGTCTTCTTAATGAAAATTTCAATTTTTTGTAGGTTTGAGCGACCTCTAAATGTTTTTTGACCGCTCGCAGTTTCCGCGACAATTGTTTTTTTTTTTTTGAAAAAGATAATTGAATGTTGAGTAAAATGAAAAAAATAGAGCTTAAAATTGTGCCACCTTAATATATATATATTATTTACGCATACTGAGGATCTCGCTCTCTCTCTCTCTCTCTCTCTCTCTCTCTCTCTCTCTCTCTCTCTCTCTCTCTCTCTCTCTCTCTCTATATATATATATATATATATATATATATATATATATATATATATATATTAAGGTGGCACAATTTTAAACTCTATTTTTTCCTTTTCCTCACCATCCAATTATCTTCTTGAAAAAACAAAAAAACAATTGTCGCGGAAACTGCGAGCGGTCAAAAAACATTTAGAGGTCGCTCAAACCTACAAAAAATTGAAATTTTCATTAAGGAGACGATTTTTTTTCGTCCCCTTCTCACTTATGAATTTTGCGCATAATAATTTTTAAATTAACCTCGCGAAAGCTATAGCCGGCCAATGAATATTTAGTGGTCGCTCAAGAGCTTTGAAATTTCCAATTATCGCTAATTTAAAAAAAATCTTCTCACTCATAAATTTGATGCTTTGTAACATTTTCAAAACAATTAGTCTTTTTTTCTTTAGAAACAGATTTTTCAAATTTACCTCACACTTCTAGCCCAAGAATTAAAATCTTTATTCTCATAAAATAATTATTTAAAGCTCTTGTCCGTAAACAGAACTTATAGGTCGTTTTATTCGTAAAACTGAAAAGATTGCGGACCAATCGTAGCTGTACTCTTTGACGAGCGACACCATGATACAATAATACACATCATAATACATAATAAGATATATCGTTCAATTGGTGTTGTTACAAATTATTATAATGTATTAATAAGAAAATGTAAAACTTCGCTTTTTATTTTGTTTTAATGCTACAAGGAATTATAGTGCATGGGAGATTTATTTTTTGGCGGCAATTCGCAAGCTCGAAAAATTTGAGCGAACCCTTAAATATTCATTGCCCGGCTAGAGATGTCGCGAAGTCAATTCAAAAATCATAAAGCGTTAAATTGATACACGAGAAGTGGACGGAAAAAATCGATTTTTTAATGAAAATTTGAATTTTTAGCAGGCTTGAGCGACCTTTAAGGGAGAGCGCCAACTGGAAAGTCGAGGCGGCGGTGCGGCGTCGATGAAACGCGTCTCTTCTAGATATTTGCGTCGAAGAAGCGTCGAAGAAGTGCATCTCCCTTGGGGAAACACGCTCCGTCGACGCCGCGCCGCCGCCTCGACTTTCCAGTGGGCGCTTCCTTAATTTTTCGGTAACAAACTAAACATCCCCTTCGATAGCTCACAATTTTTTTTTTATTTTTGTATTTTTCTTCTTGATTCTCGTTCGACGTATACACAATAATATACAACCTGAAAATATGTTTGATTTTTGTGCTTCAGATCGCATGTCCGGGACTTACGACTTCCGCAAGCGAAGAATGTCATCGCCCGCGCACCGACATACGTGGCTCCTCCCACCCCCACCGCCATGTTTAGTCAAACTTAAAAATTTTGTTTGATGTTCAATAAAGACCGCTTAGTCAGGATACCAAATACCAACGTTCTATATTTAATATTTTTCGCATATAAAATTGGTGAAAAATCGAACATTTTTTGGCCCAATTAGGCAGAAACTTCCCTTCAATATTGTTCCACCGCTTGCAGCTTCCGCAACAGGTTTTTTTTGTCTTTAAAGAAAATAATTGGATGGTACAAAAACGGAAAAGAATAGCGCTCAAAACTGTGCCACCCTAATGTTTATATATATATATACATATATATATATATATATATATATATATATATATATATATATATATATATATATATATAAGGGTGATTCGTTTCAGGGCAACTTTCTTTTTGACCCATCGTGCCCGAAAACCTTTAGTTGGGACCCAATAACGAACTTTCGTAAAAGGGGGGTGTTGTCAAAAAATATTTAGAGGTCGCGAATCAAAATTGAAGATTTCCCATTTGATAAACATTGAAAAAAATGTTTTTCTCGTTATTAGTGTTACCATTCCGCGAATTTTGATATCGCGATATTTTCCAAGTGGGTTCTCATAGGAAATATGATACTCCACAATAAAGTTCCTTGAGCCATGGCCGTAAATTCAACCGTTTCAGCGGCATCATTATTTCAAGTGAATATTGTGCAAAATATCTATTCAAACGACTGTAACGCCTAAACTATTAGATATATCGAAAAAAATTCAGATGAGAACTTTGTAGAGAAAGTAATTTGCTACAAAAAAGTCTTATAAGCCGAGCCCGAAAATTCAACTCTTTCTCAGCTATAGGTGGATGAAGTAAAATAAATAGATATTTTTTAAAACAAAAAAAATGTATTTATTTTACTTAATCCACCTATAGCTGAGAAAGAGTTGAATTTACGGGCTCGGTTTATAAGACTTTTTTGTAGCAAATTACTTTCTCTACATAGTTCTCATTTGAATTTTATTCGATATATCTAATAGCTTAGGCGTTACAGCCGTTTGAATAGATATTTCCATACCATATTCACTTGAAATAATGATACCGCTGAAACGGTTGAATTTACGGACTTGGCTCAATGAACTTTATTGTAAAGTATCATATTTCCTATGAGAACCCACTTGGAAAATATCGCGATATCAAAATTCGCGGAATGGTAACACTAATAATGAGAAAAACATTTTTTTCAATGTTAATCAGATGGGAAACCTTCAATTTTGATTCGCGACCTCTAAATATTTTTTGACAAAACCCCCCTTTCACGAAACTTCGTTTTTGGGTACCAACTAAAGATTTTCGGGCACGATGGGTCAGAAAAATAAGTTACCCTGAAACGAATCACCCTTATATATATAAATATATTTTGACGGGGGATTTTTTTTCTCTAACGATGTAAACGAGAACCGAAATACGAGAACTGGGTGCGAAAACCGTCACCTTCGGCCGTCCACCCCGCGCACGTGCATCCGCAATACCCGTGGCGCCAGAGAATTTTGTTTCACCGAACTTCTCAACCGATCTGCCCTGGGGACTGGGGGTGTCCGCCCTGACCCACCATCGGAGCACGAGAACTCCGTGACTTTGTTTCACCGGAATCATAACCGGTATGACCTGGGAGTCTAGAGGTCTCCCAGATTTTTGTATCGCCGGAGCCCTAACCGGACTGAACTGAATGCACTTGCACGGGGACGACGATTGCGGTACAGCACGGCCGCTCAGGCGGTGTGTTATGGCAGAGTGGTCGGGATGCACCAGAGAGTAGCGCAAACGGTCATGGAATCGACCACTATCCGCGAGCCCGGTAACGTGACGATGAGATACAATAATGTTGATGTTGATGTGCGGGGGCTGGTGGGTTCACCACCCGGCATCTATTGCGTAAAGAGCTTAATTACGAACGCGGAAAGTGGTGCCTGACGGGAGAACCGCACGTACCGGCACCACTATACGCGCGAATCGCTCTCCGACGTACGCTGGCTCATCAGGCGCACCTGATTGGCCCACCTTTATAAATTAATAATAATCCAGGGGTTGATTTGAGACCCACACATGCTTATATCAATCGACTCAGAATTTCGAACCCAACCCTCTATTTCAGGGAACGCATTCAGCTCTGGGACATCCTATATGTGCAGGATAAGGCACATAAAGTGTTACAGAGCAACAGCACTCAAACTATTGATCATATCCAAAAATATTTCGGACAAAAGTTTCAGTGTTCGAGAAGGCCGTCATACTGGACCACCCTCTTTTTTTTTTTATCAGTGGTGGCCCTGAAGCTACGTGAAGGTCAACTCCACTTTTTTAAATGGATACTTTGCGTGACTAGAATGACCTTGGGCTGTAGGTCGCTGAATTCTTCCTAAAATCGGTAATAATGTCATCGGAAAAAAATACATGGTTCCACTTAAAACAGTGAAGTTGACCTTGACGTAGCTACAGCGCCTCCACCGATAAAAAATAGGGTGTTTCAGTATGACGGCCTTCTCGAAGACTGAAACTTTTGTCTGAAACATTTTTGGATATGATCAATAGTTTAAGTGCTTTATGTGTCTCACCCTGTATATATATATATAGTATATGTAGGATATATACACTCTCTCTCTCCCTCTCTCTCTCTCTCTCTCTCTCTCTCTCTCTCTCTCTCTCTCTCTCTCTTTCTCTCTCTCCCCTAAGTATCCTAAGTATTCGTCAATCATTTTGAAGTTTTGAAGTTACGTGGAAACATTTTTACGGATATTTATTGAAATTTGAAGCCCAACGTTTCGACTAGGTAGCCAAAAGCTTACCACACTTAGGTGAATTTAATATTTTTCACATAATAATAATAATAATGGAGCTACCAATAATGGACTAACAATTATAATTTTAATAATAATAATAATAATGAAAGCTTTTACGAACGGAATTCAATTATTTACTAAAATTTAAGATACTTTCTTTTATATGTATAGAGAAATCTTAATATTCGTTAATGAATAATAATAAGAATAAACTGATTTACGAATTGGATGTCATTCATTTACGAATATTTAGAATTGTTTTGCATATATATATATATATATATGCAAAACAATTCTAAACAGACGTGTAATTTTTACAAAAAAATATATATATATATATATATATATATATATATATATATATATATATACCATGTGTAGAAGTATGAAACCGGATTTTTTTTGTAAAAATTACACGTCTGTTTAGAATTGTTTTGCATATATATATATATGCATAACAATTCTAAATATTCGTAAATAATTGACATCCAATTCGTAAATCATTTTATTCTTATTATTATTCATTAACGAATATTAGGATTTCTCTATACATATAAAAGAAAGTATCTCAAATTTTAGTAAATAATTGAATTCCGTTCGTAAAAGCTTTCATTATTATTATTATTATTAAAATTATAATTGTATAACTGTGTATATATATATATATATATATATATATATATATATATATATATATATATATATATATATATATATATATATATATATATATATATACCATGTGTAGAAGTATGAAACCGGATTTTTTTGTAAAAATTACACGTCTGTTTGAAAATGATAAAAAATATTTTATACAAAATAATCTCCATTGTTATTTATACATTTTTCCCACCGCTCCGGCAGTTTATGAATGCCACAGTTCTTCTTTTGAAGCGAACCAGCTGTTGAGCCATTTTCGTACATTTTCATACGAATTGAAGCATTGTTTAGCGAGAGCGTGTCCCATTGATGCGAATAGATGATAATCGGACGGAGCCAAGTCTGGAGAATAAGCCGCATGCGCTAGCATTTCTCAACTGAATGCCTCGATCGTTTCCCTGACCCGTTTTGCTGTGTGTGATGGAGCATTATCATGGAGCAAAATGACTTTGTGTTGCTTTTTTCAATATTCCGGTCATTCAAACGAACGGAGACGGCTTTCTGCGTCACATTTAATTGATCCGCGAGGTCTTGTTGACTTTGAGTATCATCTTCATCCAATAAGGCTTGCAATTCGTTGTCTGCGAACTTTTTCGGTGGTTTCCCAAGCTCTTCGTTTCTCACGTCAAAATCACCACTTCTGAATTTTTTGAGCCACTCGAAACACTGTGTTTTACCAAGAGCATGTTCACCGTAAGCTTCGACAAGCATTCTATGCGATTCTACAGTAGTTTTCTTCAAATGATAACGGAAAACCAATGCTGTCGACAAAATATAGTTCGTAGCCACAAAACTCGACATGTTTAAGGTTATAGAAAGATATACCGGTGTAGGGAACTTGGGTTGTGTGTTGAAAATCTTTGTCAGCTGTTGGAGGGAGTTGATGGCGCTGCAGACGCGGTCTTACGGTCCCTAAACTGATGGCTAGCACCATCTATGGGGAAATTCCGGTTTCATACTTCTACACCTGGTACATGTGACATCCAATTCGTAAATAATTGTATTATTGTTGCTATTATTATTATTATTATTATTATTTAAATTATTATTAATAGTTCATTATTAGAAGCTCAATGCAAAAATAATTGCATTGTTATTATCATTATCAATACATATATGAGGCATTCCACGTCACATCAGCCAGTAAAAGAAAAATCCACCAATAATTTTCAAAAATTGACTTACTTTATTGAACAATATTAACCGAGTGTCGACATTTTTTTTTAATTCTGACGTTTTTTCTCGTTGATTACCATTTTTTAATATTCTTCGATTCAAATGGCTGTATCTTTGGCAGGATTTGACGTATTTACATTCGTAAAAAACGAAAATGTGCATCTTTTTCTACCCTTCTGGAAAAAATTTAATTATATTTTATTGAGCAAGTCGAACGTCCGTTTCAGGGCAAAATGTGCAAAAATATTTTTTTTCTCAAGGATAGACACTCGTTATTTTCTTTTTAAGAATTTCCCCGAATTGTGAATATGAAGAACGGATTTTTGGTATTTTTTATATTATGGGATTCCTAATCACAGTGAAGTAACAGCTATTTGTATTTAAAATTTTTTTTTTATTAATATTCGATTGAAGAGTGTGGAGCACTCGCTGTATGTTAACCAGGTTTTTGAAATACATATGACATATATGTCACATGTATTGGAGCCTTGGAGTGCTCCGCACTCTTCAATCGAATATTAATAAAAAAAAATTTTAAATAAAAATAGCTGTTAATTCACGGTGTTTAGGAATCCCACAATATAAAAAATACCAAAAACCCGTTTTTCGTATTCACAATTCGGAGAAATTTAAAAAAATACAATAACGAGTGTCTTTTCTCGAGAAAAAAATATTTTTGCATATTTTGCCCTAAAACGGACGTTCGACTTGCTCAATAAAATCTAAATTAATTTTTTTTGGACGGCTAGAAAAAGACGCACATTTTCGTTTTTTACAAATGTAAATACGTCAAATCCTGCCAATGATACAGCCATTTGAATGGAAAAATGTTAAAAAATGGTAATCAACAAGAAAAAACGTCAGGAGTTTTCAAAAAAATTTCGACACTCGGTAAATGTTTTTCAATAAAGTAACTCGATTTTTCAAAATTATTCGTGGATTTTTTTTACTGGCTGAAGTGACGTGGAATGCCTCATATATATATATATATATATATATATATATATATATATATATATATTTATATTTATATATATATTTATATTTATATATATATTTATATAAATTACTCACGCATTAACATTACTATGTAATTACTATTCTTAGTAAGTGATAGCAATATAAAATTACCCAGAGCCCCGAGACGATAATTCAGAGAGACGAAAACGACGTCTCTCTCGAGCAGAAAATCCGGACGATTGGTATCGGCGTCGGATGATCCGGACACGAAAGCACCACCGTAAATCCATACCATGACGGACTTCAGTACCGTCGGTGTGACGCGCAAATCCGTCTGCACCGTAAAGTTGACGTAAACAAAAAAGCGGAATTGAGGTCATTCGTGTGATCATCATCGATTACGTTGTTACGACGTTTTGTGCGTGTCGTATTTTTTTTTATTTTCCGATCTTTTTTTACCGTGGGAGTGAAAACATTGAGAAACAAGCAATCCTCCGAGCCAACCACGGAGTTCGAACCGTATTGGGGACAGACATTTCCATTGATGGTTGCGTTCACAGTCTCGGTCCATGGATCGATGGGCACTGGAGGCTTTTGTTCATACAGCATTTAATAGATGTCCATACTTTATTATGCATTTTAGGCGGGGTATTTTCATAAGGCGTAAAGAAGAATAACGTTTTTGAATGGTCACATAAAATGTTAATTGTCAGTTGTTAAATATTGGGAGTACAAACGAGTCTCCGACGTTTGACAAAAGATGGCCCCACCAGGAGGTTATGTTTGAAATGGACAGATGTAAAACGTCATATATTAAGGTTGGACATCCGGCAAGAGCACAGCCTTGAAATATTACCGATTTTGTATCAGCATCACATAATTTTTGCGTGCGAAAATGTCGAGTTTTGAGCCGAATAAGCGTCATTTGCGGGAACTTGATTTACTTCTTTAAGGGGTTAGCCCCACTTACGATTTTGAAAAAATCGATTTTTTTTATTGCATTTTTTTGAAGTATAAGTATCTGAGAATATGTCCTGAAAATTTCAAGTCGATCCGAACAAAATTGACTGAGATATGAGCGTTGAAAGAGAAGAATCCGCGTTGAAAGAGCGTTGAAAGAAAAAACTTTAAACGCGTTTTTCTCAAAATGGCATTTCTGAAGTCGGTGACCAAGATTACTCGAACACTAATGAACCGATCTTCTTGAAATTTTGCAGGTTTATTTAATACATAAAAATGTAGTCTTTGATCGTTCGATTTTTTTCGTTAAAATCGAACCATTGAATTTGACTGTCCGCCATTTTGTGAAAAATGAAAATATATGCGTCGTATATGCCTCGTATATGCATCGTATATAGTATTTATACGTAGCATATATGTTTTGGTCAGAAAAATATATCGAAAATATATGGGTCATATATGCGTCATATATTTGGTGCAGATATACTGAATATATACGTATTATTCTATTTTTCGTCACTATATATGCGACCGATACATATATATATGTAGCATATATTTTCTGCATATATTTTACATACATAAATTTCCATGGGGGATCTACTGTGTAAACACTCTAATAAACCTACCACTACTATTATAAATATTCTAAATATTATTCATGGTTTTTTAAATTGTAATTTATAACATTTTCAATATAATTATATGTATTACATTTGAATTATAAATTACAATTAATTATAAATTAATAAATTTAAATTAATTATCAATTACAATTGAAAAGAGATTATATCTATAAATAATCCCAGTAAACTGTAAAGATTGATTAATATAAATATAGATATATTACAGATACGTTCAGCGTAATTTCTGCTGTGCTTTTTTCTTTCAATTTTTTTTTACAGAGAACTATGCTTCTAAAATTGAAAATAATTGAAAAATCACCCTCAAATTCGTGCTGGATTTGACTTTTGATTGGGAATTAGATTCGAATTTTGGCAACAAAGAAAAACAAGCCGACACGGAAAATCGTTGTTCCAATTATGCCGAAGCTGAAGTATTGATTGATCGAATACGGAAAAACATTGGTGATTAGGTTTATTCTATTGTTCAATTTTTTCCACGTATATACGTATTTCTTCCGTTACCTACAATACACTTTTGTTCGAAGATAGTGTACCCGGAAATTCCATTTAAGATTTGTAACTGACGAGCATGTAACAAATAATTGTTAAGAGAAAAATGTTATTTAGTTTCCGGCAGAGCCAGAACGTACCTTAAATCTGAGATAGCCGACTGGAGGTTTCGCGTATCTGATGCCTACGAACGAGGCATACGCGGTCGAGTGAACCGTCTCCGAAATTTGACCCTGCACAGGACCAGTGGAAGTATTGACCACTGCTGTAAATTCACTAGCCACGAATGGCTCGAGTAAAGTCACCAGCAACATTATTGACACCGAAAACTCCATACTGGTGGATACTTAATTTTTGAAGTTCTTTTTCTTCGTTGTACGATTTATTTTTTATTTTATTAAATTTTTCAATTAATTTTTTTTTTACGCGAAGATCCTCTTGATTTTTTCCGTCTATCCTTCCCTCTCCAAATCACTACTTATATCTACCGACAGCGTGGACGCCACAGCTTATAAACAGCCATCTAATGTTTTCCTGATGTTAATAAGTAATCGTAAATCTTTTGTGCGCCCGAGTATTTTTTCCTGAATTTGCTTATCCTTTAACGGGATTTCTATGCATATTGATCGCGCAAACTTATTTATTTTTCATGGCGTACGGGAGCGAAATGAAGAAACGCAAAAATTGAGAGGGGGGAAGCGAAAGACGGCGGTTAGTCGGGGGGGGGGGGGGGGGGGGGTGAATTTAAGATTTTGTTTAAATAATTAATTATCGAATTAAATTGCGGCCTCTTCGATTTCCAGGGTTGAACGGCACTGGCCTGGACCAGTAGTCCAGGTGGCCGCTCAGGATGCCAGTTTCTCAGGAGTCGGAATTAAATTAAGGCGTTACCCCCACTTGTAGCGCAAAAAAAGGCCTTTTTCATGAATTTTTTTAAAGAAAACTGCAAAACTTTTTCAATCGATCAATATACCATCTTAAAGAACACCTCTTGAAGAACTTTCGGTAATTTTTTTATTGAAAAATATTACATTGTTTAGTGGCAAATGGCCGTCAATGAAATAATGTTTTTATATACACGGTTTGCGGTGACCAACATTGCGGCGAAGTGGATCATCTGAAAAAAAAATGCGGATGGATTTAGTCAAATATAAGTATAAACTAGTCTTTGATCGAAGGATTTTAAAAAATATTCATTTTTCACAAAATGGCGGACAGTCAAAGTTAATGGTTCGATTTTAACGAAAAAAACGGCCGTTTTTTGGCTATAAAACGGCCATTTTTTTCGAAAAAAAAAAATCGAACGATTAAAGACTACATTTTTATGTATTAAATAAGCCTGCAAAATTTCAAGAAGATCGGTTCATTAGTGTTCGAGTAATCTTGGTCACCGACTTCAGAAATGCCATTTTGAGAAAAACGCGTTTAAAGTTTCTCTTTCAACGCTCTTTCAACGCGGACTCTTCTCTTCCAACGCTCATATCTCAGTCAATTTTGTTCGGATCGACTTGAAATTTTTAGGACATATTCTCAGATACTTATACTTCAAAAAAAAATGCAAAAAAAAAACCAATTTTTTCAAAATCGCAAGTGGGTATAACCCCTTAATCAAACTTGAAAATAAACAAAAAAACACGGTTATTCACATATTCCGAGATAAAAAATTCAAGACGCATTCACTCAGCTGTGATTTCAAAAAATGCAACAAAGAAGTTCGGTAATTCTTATCGCGGATCCTTGAACGAAAATGCTCCGTCACTATGCGTATGCTCGTAAAGAAAATCAGTCTGTGTGCATAATAATACGGTATTTTGCACTTCCCACTTAGAAGCATTTCCGGCTTCGCCTTAATCACGGAATTACCGGACAAGATAACAGTCTGGAGCGCATTTAAAAAAATCTAAAACGATTCATCGATGTCTTTTTTTTAAGTGATTCGATTTTTATCACGCAAATCGTTTCAACTATTGTTTCTATAAAAAATGTTGAACAAAAAACTTAATTTCTTTTCACAAAAAATGTTACAATTTTTTTCACAAAAGATATTTTGATTTTTTCAAAAATGTTTCAATTAAAAAAAAAATAAAACCTTTTAATTATTTTTATCGGAAACGCTTCATTAAAAAAAAAACCGAATTTGAATTTCGTTTTGATGAAGAATGATTTAAAGTTTAAAAATCAACAATGTTTTAATTTTCAATTTTCAATAAAAAAATGCTTCAATTCCTCTTGTTATCAAAAGGTTTCAATTATTCGTTAAATTCGAAACGTCGTAATTGTTTTTTTTTACCAAAAAGTTAAGAAGAATTCTGTAATCCGACGTGACCTTTTTCGTCGAAAACTCGATAACTTTATATCGAAAGGAAATTCAAATAAAAATGTTTACTCTCTCTCTGGGAGATAAGAAAAAAATTGATTCCTCCTCGGACGCGTATACTTTGAGAGAGCAACGGGGGAAAGTGCTCCGGCGGAATCGTCAAAGAGTTCCTCCCGGTAATAGACTCGTCTTGTGATTTCGCGGGGCCATCCAAAGGGACCGAGTTTTTACGTTCGCGCGAGAGCTTTCCCCGGCAAGTACGAGCTTTGCCGCCGGGTCAAAGGTAGGCAAAGAGGACCCGAGCAGCGGCGAACGAATCCTCGTGGGGAGACAGGACGCGCGCACTTAAATTAGAAAGTTATTTGAACGTTGGAACACGAGACTCGAGGATACCGAGGGAATCCATTCCTCGTCCTGATACGTCCACATGTATTTTCTTAAAATGAGAATACCCATTTTCCGTCGAGCTACCGAGAGATAACGAAAATGTTCCCGAAACGTTCGCCAGCCCGAATACGACGATCCCGTTCCTCCTTGCGGAATATTTTCGTTACGTTGATATACACGTTCGAAGCATTCAAGGATTTTTGTTTTCGTTTCTGAGGAGGCACATTTTATTCAACCAAGCACACACGAATTCTCGAATGTATTTACGTACGAGTGTCCAAATGTGAAAAAATGCACGTATACAAGTATATAAACGTATAAAAGTAGGTCGATTTTCAAGATTTTTTTCCGATCAGAGTATTGGAATGACGAGGTTGGGATTTTACACACAATTGATACGTAGTCATGCCGAGGTTGAGATTTTTTTGTGAAAAAAAAAATTTATAAACAATGAAGTTATTGTTATTTAAGGAAAGTGGCGCCATTTTTGCCAATCGGTGAAGATGCTTCCGGCAACTATGCTCTACTAAAATGATAATTAAAAAAATGGACTTTTAGCATAATTACAAAACTTTCGTACGACCGGATACTTTTTGGAAGTTTTGAACATTATGAAAATGACAAGCTGTAGAAAAAAAAGTTCGATTTTCGACCAAAGAAAACAACTGAATATTTTTTACTAACAAATGGATGAACGGATCGAAAAATAATCCGGCCGTAGGATAGAAAATGTTATAGGCTATGCTCTGTTCAAATTTGAAGTGGATCGGGCGAATAAATTTTGAGCTACCACTTGCACCATTTCATACAACATACTTTCGAGAAACATAATCGATAAAAACGAGTAAATTGCAGTGAGATAGTTCGCCGTACACTGAGAAAAAAAAACAATTGAATCAAAAAAATATATTGGTTGATCGAAATAAATGTGCTGCTGCGGAGTGCCACCGATATATGAGATTGTTACAATACTATAAAATATTGAAAAATGTGATTGGTTTAAATAAAATATTATTTTATTTGAAGAAGCTCTTCTGTTCTCTGAATATCTGCATTATCCTTCAAATAAAATTATATTGTATTAAAATCATTCAATATACAATCCGTAGATGTATTGGATGAAATAATTAAGCGGTTGCTAGAAACATTTTTTATTTCGTACAAAAATATAATCAATAGAATCAATTATTTCTTTACTACATCGAAACGAATATGCCATGGGACGTAAGTTTTTCAATTTGTTGTAAATCTTTAAAAACATGTGAGCATTAGAATGATCATCCACGATAATAGTGGAGAGAATATCAGATATCCAATGGAATATCCATGGAGAGAATATCAGATATTCAACTGATTAACGAAGACTTTGTCCTTGGAGTGCCATATTTCAGGTGTTTACATTTTATTTTTTTTAAAGGAAACGAGTAAAGCTTTTTGAGTGCGGTTTTTTCTTGCTTTTATTCATGATATACAGGACGTTAAAAAATTTTTTTTTTGAAAAAAAAACCAAAATGGCGGCCGTTGCAGCTCCGCGAAGACAGGTCCTCAAATCGCGGGAGGTAAACGGCTGACATCGCTGCCCCCTCTTTGTTGATCTGAAACACAAATTCAAAGCATATTATCAATCTGTGACCCTTTGGTCATGGAATGACGGATGGGTTTTTCGTTTAGTACAAATTTCGGAAAATGGCGGCAATTAAAAAAAAATCGAATTTTCGCGTTTTTTTCGCAAAAAAGATAAATAATAAATGCAAAAATGTATCTATCGAAAAAACGATCCGTCATTCCGTGAAGACATATTTTCTGAGTATGCTCTCCAAATTTCAGGTCGATATGTTAATTACAGCGGTCAGGAGAATGTCAGCCATTTTTAAAAACGTGTTTTCGAGAAAAACGCGTTTAAAGTTTTGTAATGTGTTTACACAAATGTGTTTATAATTACCGCTAATCGGCAATGCCTGGTCCATAGAGGCATCCCTCCTCTTCTTCTAGCTGCTCATGTTGAGCCGCTAACATCTCCCGCCGATTTCAAGGACAAAGTCTCCCTTAAAGCAGATACTTTACGTTGATCTTAGCCACAGGCCAAGAAGCGATACTCTTTAGAGTATCTCCGGCGTTTGAGTAGATTTTCGGTTCGCGCTACGCTTACGAGAAACGAGCCCGCGTGCGGCTTCTAGCGGTTACTTCGAGAACTACGCGTTTCCTCACACATATAATTTCGGTGGCGCTCGGCCATGATTCGGTTGAATTTTTTCAACCAAATGTGCCAGTTGAACAAATGTTACTTTCGCATAATTTTTTAACCAATTCAGACATTTGCTCAATATTTTTCAATCAAAATAAAATTTTAATATTTGAACGAATAATGTACTAAAAATCAATATCGGATATGGTGAAAACAATAAAATAACATATTTACTCAATAGAAATTTTATCTGAATCAAACGAGCGAAATTCAATTTTTCTTGTGTACTCGAATCAACAATATTCATGGTCTGAATTAAAACGCTTTTTTCGTTTGTTGCAGAAATTGCAATCAAAACTATATAATTTGTTCGCGATAATTTTTTAGATAGTTTCAATAATATATTGCTCTCGGCTAACATATCTTTTGAATAAAAAAAATAAATTTAATAAATCCGATTTTAATAACACCAACAATTTTACAATTGAATCAACGAAATTTCATTCAATAACATCAATGATATTGGATCAATGATTTTTGTTCTCAGTGTAGCGCAGTAGGGGCTTACCCTTTTTCCGAATTGTTTTTGTCTACTAGATCATTTATTTGGAATTTCGAAAAAACGGTATGTTATTGAGCATAGATTCAACTTATTTCGTGTCAATCGTTATTTAATTAAATAAAAAATTAACAACGTTGTTGAGGTATAATAACGGCCGGATCGATGACTTGACAATGGTTGGTCTCGAAAATAAATTTAAAAAAAAAACAAAGTTTTATAATCTATATAAATGTAGTTCTCGTTGTACGTTACCATTTTCCGAAAATAAAATCACAAAATGGCGGGTGTTAAAAAAGACGGCTAATTTTGGCGAACATTTTACTCATATCCGGGAGCTTAAAAAGTACTAAATTTCAACCAAAAAAAAACGTCTACTTACAACAATAGCGACTAAAATTACGGAAATTTTCGTTTTTCAAAATTGAACATCGGACAAGTATAGCTCGCGTTACGATTCCGGCCAGGTGGACAAAAGTATTTTCGAGAAAAACGCGATTGAAAGTTTTAGCATGTATATAGGTGAATCATTGCGCTCTCACTAAATCGTCTCTAACTTTGTCAATTTTCAACATTTTAACTCGACTTTTTTCACATATCCTTCAATACTTATACTTTGTGAAACTACAAAGAAATCTATATTTTTACCCGTCACCGTAGTGGTCTTAACAAACATCTTCATGACCCCATAAAATGTTGGAATTTTTACAAAATCTTTGTTGCAAATAAAAATGAATAGACCAGGCGATGAAAATGATATTTTTTGAATTCCCAGCTTACACAGATCCCTCAAGCGAAGAAAGAACTTGCAAATATTTATCAACATGTCAATACAAAAATATAAAACCACCGCTCGTCCAAAAGCACAGGATTACGTGAGGCAAAATAAAATATTAAAACACGAGCCCAACTTTTGGCAGCAGCAAAAAAAAACAACCACAAATTAATAATTCGATGCATACTTTCGTCATTGCAGTAGCATCGAAAATTCGATTAATTCTCCGAATATTGCTCGGCTTATTTCGATACACATTCGAGTGAGAATAATTATTTCAAAATATCACGAAACTTTATCATCGAGCTAAAAAAAACCTGTTAAAGTTTGAGTAGATGTTAACAGTAGTTCCATGCAAAGCTCATGGTACCCGAGCATTTGGGTATTTGCTCTGAATACACGAAACCGAAAAATTTGAAACTGCCCCCCCTACAACCCTCTCACTCACTGGACCGAAACACACGGAATTATTTTAACATTCCATTTTCGCCAACTTCTTCGTCCGATCATATTTCATTCTCGAATTCACGCACGCACCCACACATGTAAAAATGCGTCGGACAGGTTTCCACCCTACCCCCTGCCCTGGCTCTGCAGACACCTTGCACATACCGCCCAGTTCAACCCTCATCCGTCTCACCCCCCCCCCGCCATATTTTTCCCCTTGACGCGTGTATCTCGTCCCCGTCAACCCTCCCTTCCCCCACGGTCACTCGCCTTTTTTCCGTCTCTCGCTTCGAATTTTTTTTTTGCTTTTCGCACGAAAATTACAGTTTTCCCGGAGTTTCGTCGTTAAGTACAGGCTGCACATCCGCGTTATAATGTCAGGCAGGCCCAGCGAGAGTCCACCAACCCCTGACTGAGAACTCGAACCCTCCTCGTGCAGACCGAAACTTATGACTCTCGGTGGGTAATACGTTTTCCATTACGGGCTGACTGGAAACCTCACGCCTGCGAGTTTCCGTTTGAAACATCTCTTTCTCTCTCTCTCTCTCTCTCTCTCTCTCTCTCTCTCTCTCTGCCTATTTTTCTTTCTCTGTCTCTCTGACTGCTCATTCTCCTTCCCCTTCGCCTCTATCCCATTCTCCACTCTGTAACTTCCGCTTTGATACGAGAGCAAGAAAGACCGAGCGACTGGTGCAATAACATCGGGTACTCGAAAAGGTATTTTCATAATATACGTGAATTGCGAACTGGAGATACCACTCCGCAATTCGCTTACTACGCGAACTCACGATCCTTCTAATTTACTGATTTTGCGGCGATTTCCGGAGACTTTCGAGAAAAGAGATCGATCAAGATATTGTCTAATCGAATTGATTTTTTTTATCAGCTTATACACATACACATATATATAGGATTACATTGCGAATAAGCGTATTTAAAAAAAATTGAATTATAAATAAGTTGAAATCTGAAAAGATTTTTTGACCGAATTTAAAAAAAATTTCATTTGTGTTTCTTTGGTATACTTCGAAATTGGCTTATTTGATATATATATATATATATATATATATATATATATATATATATATATATATATATATATATATATATATAGAAAAATATTGTAAATAACCGGAATCCAAAAAAGTTAATTCGATTTTGTTTATCCGGAATAATTTCCATTTTTTATTCAATTTTTTTTTATACGCTGGTTGACTATACATGTCGATATATACTTATATATTATATATACGTATATTGAGAATAGACAGATGACATTTTTTTTATTCCTTCCGTCAAATATAGCGATACACACACACACACACACACACACACACACACACACACACACACACACACACACACACACACACACATATATATATATATATATATATATATATATATATATAATATATGTATATAGGTTTTATGAATAAATATTTATATTCCCAATATGCGGGAAAAAATTCAAATCCATTTTACCAAAAATCTCCACAAATGGATACAAATTCACCAATTTGGAATATATATAATTTTTATGAACTAATGAATATTGCTCACTCCACGACGACGCACGAGATCCGAGTTTGGAAAACAAACGTTTTTTTGTTCTTCTTTCGTCCCGCTTGCAAAAAAGTTTGCACAACTCGTTAAGCCCTTCTCGCTGGCGTTCCTCCGCTCACTCATTATATCTGTAGGCTTCCCCACGGTCTCTCTCTGCTTTTTCAGCCCGAGAAATGAGCTAATTCTACGTCGTCGTTGTCCGTACGTATATATATATATATATGTATATGCACATCGCTCTCCGACTATCCGTCTCTCTCTTCCCGCCGAGGGTAAAGTAGCATCCTAACCCCATTCGAGATTTTAAGATCTCGCATAAATTAAAGTTTCAGGCAGCAGCCTCTCTCTCTTTCTCTCTTTAGTTCTCTCTTTCTCTCTCCGTATTCTCCACAATTTCATAGTCACGACCAGCTTGCAAAGGATATCCGAAGCTCTGAGCACCCTTTGCAAAAAGAAGAAAAAAAATCGCCACCCCTTACTTCCCTTCTTTCTCTTTCGCGAGACCGTGGACGTTGCCGCAAGCTATATGAGCGAGTTTCCACCGAGAAATGAGCGAGGACATTTTTCCAGTTGCGCAGATCATACAGCGGAAAGGCGAGCAGCCCTGGCGCGAGCCACTGCCTCCTGTGCCCGAGTGTACTCGATGAAACAATGCTGAACGTGAGACAAACCATAGGAGAGAAAAAACCATGTGTGTATATATATAGATATGTAGATCCATACACGTAGGTATAGTATATTCATCTCTATTGCGCGCACGTAGACGAGTAAAAAGAAAATCTTTTCCTCGTACCCGGAGTGTCCCCGTGTTCCTATGGAGCTCGCTTTACCCGGAGTTTGGGTTAACCCACTTCCGCTTTCATTTCAACCGGTGTGAAGTAGATTCCCCCCAGCGTCTTGGCTGTGCGAAAAGACGAGCTTTCGTACATTCAACGGAATGAAATGCTCGCTCCACGACTTTGGAATGGACTACATGGGTGAGTGAGCCAAAGACATCCGGATACTCCCCCGAGATACGGTTCGCAGTTGCTTGCCTCAGGTGTCATCAGGGCCTCGGTGGAGAAGCGAATGTAGGTTGGACATTGATAGTACACGATCGTCTCGCTTCTATTACCAAAGCCACATTGTTCTCATGGAGTTCCAGACTTCATCTGTTATGTTGGAAAAATAAAGACACCTGTGTCTTAACGCCAGTATTGGGCAAATGTGACATGCCACTGTTACGTCCCGTGAATTTACTTTTCCCTCACGGGATGGCAACATTTGGGTTAGATGGGGTTGCTCTCATTGCTTTGTCTCTCATTGGATTACTATGGAGGTGAAGCTGGACGTAACGGCACATGCCGTCTGTTTGGTTGAGACTGAATCGGGTTGAATCGGTAAGAACTTCCCATGTCGTGACTCAATTGTTTTCTTTTCCGTCATGTTTCCGCGAGCTGCCGGAAGACACTGCTAGGCTAGGTTGGAAAGTGCCCTCGTGTCGTAACCACAAGAAAGAATGTCCGTAAAGCGCAAACCCTCCACGCGGCTTAGGAGAGCGTCCGATTCCTGGGCGAACGATCTGGCAGCCATAACCATAAACGAGGATCACTGGTGGTGCAATATGACGATGATCGTCGAAACGATTCCCGCCCATACGTGGATCACCCGTCTCTTTGACGAGACTGCAAACGGGGCTTCCCGAAGGGCAATTTATCCCCTGAGCCTCAAGCAGTTGATGCAAAGCGTGAGAACGCTGTCGAGAACCGACGAGGACAAGTGTCCAGCTGGACAGGCGGTATTCCACGAGGCAAACAGGCTTGTCGAACGGGGCGAACATTTGGAAGCTTGGCTGGTGGCCAATCTCGTCAAGTACCTCGTTCATCGTGCCAAAGTGGAAAGTATCAAAAGACAAACGGATGATGATGAGGTGGATCGAGCTATGATGCTCGCTCCTATCAACGTGGAGTCGCAGCGGTCGATGAGGTCGGCCAAAACGAGGGAATCCACGCGCAGTCTGGACGTCAAGGTCACACCGAAGCCGAACAATCACTTGCGAAAGCGCGCTGGAGAACAAAGCGACAGATTGTACATTGACGACGCGCCTGAAGACGGTCCTCAGATGTATGTCGTTCTAACTGGATTTCGCGATCCAAACTTGCCGCTGGAGCTCATCAGAGCCGGCCTTCCGCTCATCTGTGTCCTGAGGATCAAAGATCACGAATCACTCGACATTGGAATTCCGGAAGACCTACGTGACAACATCCAGCCTGAGGAGATCGATACCGTTGGGGATTCGATGGACCAAGTACTGTCCGAATTCTGGGTAAAATTTAACAGAAGCATCAATGATCGTGACAACCTCGAGGCCTACTCCAACATCATCATCTGGAACTTCTGCCCACCGCAATTACGATCAAACGCCGAACCCGGAGAGCTGGAGACCTTCGCGAAAGATCTTTACGACAGGACCTCCTATGTCATTTACGATCTGTACGATCTTCAGTGTCTTCACGCCGATTACATTGCGAGTATGAAGATCCAGCCTGTGCCTGAGGAAGCTCGCGGCCAGCCCCTTACCTATGCGAAAATCATGAACGACGTGCCGGAGGAATGTTCCTTCGTTAGTGTGATACTGCAAGCCATGATTGCCCAGGTTGAATCCGATGTCCAGGGAGAGCAGCTGATAGAATCCGAGTTCATGGGACCTCCTGAGAATCCGCTGGATCTTGAGGCTAAGAAGACTTCGAGAACGTCATCACTGAGGCCATCCGATGATCAGCGAGCCAGTGGTAGTTCACTCAACCTCGACAATCATCCCTACGATCATGAAATTCATCATTGGTCCAATAATCAACGATCCAGTTCTCATCGTTCAATCAAGGATCTACCATCAGCTTCTGGTCCAATGATTATTCTCGAATGCGATCAGCTTCGATCCAGAACTTACCATGTGCCTCTGGGTGACAACGTGATCAAGCTGATCAGCCCAGAGCCTTCCTCGTTGGCCGAATTAGCCATGAGAAGTCTTCGCGATCCGAGAATCTTCGGTCTCTGGTCCAATCGCGACGCGTTGCCCGAGAAAATCATGAGGATCAATCGCCTCCGCATAAACAAGATGGCGCGATGTTTCAGCGTTCCCGTGGACTCGGAAAGACTCCGTCACTATCTACACCTTCGTTTCTTCGATAAAATGATTCACGGTGGGCTTAATGGAACTTTCACAGCTGGGGATGAAGATCGCGGGCTCGCGATAGCGGGAAAAGAAGTTATCCCGGAGGCGACTCGTTTCCCAATGTCATCCGGCTCTATCCAAAACGATCCAAGTTCGCGATCCGGCGGTAATCCGATTTCCAATTTACTCGCCTCCAGAAGCGATAGCGTAATCGATTATCACGTGTCTCGGGGTGACACGGCCGGATTTCCGGCCTCGTTCAACGAGCCGAAGAATCGCCGTAAAACGCTCCTCGATCTCGACGCCTCGGCTTGGGGTGGAGAACGAAGGGACGCTTCTTATCTCGAGGAGTTTATCGACGTTCGTCCTCTGTCGCCCGGCACCCTGCCACAAGCCATTCACCAATGCTTGGGGGAGTATCAGGACTTCCGAACCGGCTACCTCGAGATCACGGACTCGATACTTCTGTGCTTCGGTGACACTTCGAAAAAAGCCACCAGTCTCGAGAATAACGAGGAGAACTTTGGTACCCCTGATCCATGCTCCCAACGAACTTTCAAAATCGTAAGCCCAATTTGCCTGCGCGACTTCTGCCGGTACGTCGTTCACGAGGACAAGGATTTCGTGGGCAATTTGAAAATTCTCCGTTCAGCCAGCGGCTCGACGAGCGCGGCAGAATTGACGAGAAAATTGAGCGATCATGGCGCTATTGGGAGTCCGGGAGTGACGACGACCTTCACCGAGCATGATTTCGTGCTGCCCAATTCGTTGAAGGCACGGACCGAGGCTCCTCACCGGCTGACGGCGATGAAGATTGATGGGCCACCGGAAAAAAGTGAAGAACACCACGAGACAAGGAAGCAAATGTCCTTGGTGAAGAAACGACCCAGCGATGAGAGTCTGATGAGCACGAGGTCTGGGAGAGACAACTCGATGACAGTGCCGAAAATGACATCGTTGCGATCTACCCGAGACGACGAATCCTACAATGTCCAGGGTTACGATCTGGGCAACTCCAGGATCCAACTGACCAGTCTGTGTGAAAGCTTCGCCTCCCCGGATGGTACTTTGGTCACGGTCCATTTGGACCAGTGGCTCTATGGAGAAAAACGATTGGCCATTGGCATCGATCAGGCAGGCTGTTTTTTACAGCTGCAGAGCATCATTGCTGATGACAACAAGAGGGAGAACTTGCCTTTCCATCTCATCACCGAGGACGGTATCGTCATCGCTTTCTCCAAGTCCCACCAAGCCAAAGGTACGCTCTTCTCCAAGGTACCGCGATTCAAACAAACCCAAACAAAGCCAATGGCCAAGAGTGCCATTTCAGTTACCATAATCAACACTCTGCCATTCTCACGTCGAATGTCTTCAACCTTTCGACTACGACACGTTTCCGACTGAATAATCAATCAACTGTATCGCGATATCAATGACGTTGGCACTGCAGAGGCTGCCAACTTCGAGGAGGGGACTCGTAGTTATGGCACTTTTGAATTTGGGGCTTCGTGGCCCTCGGGTTTGTCGATGAAAGCCGTGAGCGGTGACCGTCTCGAGAATCCTTTCTACATCCAGCAGAGATACATTTCCAAGGGTTCAGAGTGCTGGAACGTGTCGACGGGCGAGAGTTGCCGAAAGTTCCTCAGGAACGGTACCGTTCTCAAGTTTCTCAATGGCAATGAGGTTGAAGTGCTGCGTCCGAATGGAACGATAGTTCGATGCCACGAGTACGACAAGTTCCCCGGGGGCGTTGGGCCTCGAGACAACGCCAACTTTCACAAAGGTAAACCTTTGATGTCCGGCCTCGTGAAATACGAAACGCTGGAGCCACACGGCCACTTCGATTGCAGATGAACCAACGAAACCCTCCATCAATAAATATCCAACGAGATCGAAGAAAAATGCGTCCAACCCGAAAATAAAATCAGCAAAATATGAAACTGCTCGGAAACGTTCGACCGTCGCCTCGTCCGTGGACACCAGCTCCGTTGAGTCACCCATTTTTTACTCATCAGCTTTTCGAAAAATGGACAAAATTCCATTTTGACTCATTTTCCAATTTTGCAAGATTCATGTTTTTTTAGTCAAATTGGTAGCTCGAGGAAAAAATGTGTGCAACTGAAACAGTTTGAGCCTCAAAAGTGTTTTCTTTGGACCTGTGTCGCGATATTTTTTCTTCAAGATGCAGCCGCTTTTAAAACGATTAAAAGTTTCTATCTCCGCGACCGTGGCTAATTAATTGAAATGCCGAATTAAATTAATTAGACAAACACTTTGAGGCATCAAGTTCCATCGGTTGGAAGAACTTTGGCAAAGTGTTGGTAAGAAATAGGAGATGGAATGAGTTTTCGGTACAGGGAGAAATGCACTCGTCCGGGTTGGATGCTGCAAGAGTCAAGATAACTCGGTACACCGCAGTCGAGCACGACGGGCGCCGCTACGAAGTCGAGAACGATGAGGTTTCTCGTGTATACGATAGATCTCTCGTGAGAACGAGCACGGACGTTGAGGCTTACGAGAAGTTTACACGACGCGACGATGGTACGCGTTCCATATTGAATTCGAGAGGTGAATTGTCGGTCTCCTTTCCCGGTTCGTAACTAAATGCACTACATTCTCGGGCTATCTCAAGAGGATCAGAAAACTGTTGAGATATCGCGTTTTAAAGATCTAGGTTATTCGATTTGGATCTTTTTTCCTTCAGCTTTGAAATGTACTTTAGCTGCTTCCATTTAAAACGTACTTTGGCTGCTTCCATTCCAAATATAGTTTAGCTGCTTCCTGATGGAGAAAAGATCCGTGCCGGAAAAGGGAATTTCCCTCGGAGTGTGAAGTTTCGATGGACTGCATTTTTGTTATTTTATTTAAAGCTGGAAACCGCGGAATTATCAATAATTCAGTAGACACGAGACCCACACGAAATTCGGCTGAGGCCAGTCAAGTCATGACTATCATTTTTTATGCGCTCGAAAATGTATATTTCCCAAGCAGCTTAGCCTACAATCCCAAACAGATCCAAGCGAACTCTGTAAACTAAAGATAACTAAAAAAAACATCACCATGATTTTGAGGATTGTTGCCTAGAATTTACATCATCTAGGAAATGTTGCATAGAAATTATTTATTTTCATCCCAAAAGACACGACTAGGCCGTCACTCTGAAAAAATGAGGTACTTCCGATTGTCTGCATTCTGCCGTCAACAGCCTTTTGCATCACCTGAACTTCCACAAAATCAAATCTCCCGCACGCCGTTTTACTCCTCATAAAAAAAGAAAGAAACTCCTGTGCTGTGAGACCTTCCGGTCCCAACGGGAAATAATCTGAGAAAGAAGAAGTTACGGGGTGGCTGGTCATGCGTCAGAAGCCAAAATGTGGCACATGAGGTCAAGGGTCAATGATGATGGATAGTCCATGAAAAACCGCGTGCCTCCAATGTTGCAATCCCAATCAGACCAGCTGAGAACAGTCTCCAATAATGTAAACCTTTCTGTTTTGGTCTTCAATTGGATTTGTCCAGACGGCACTGTCATCACTACTGGCTATCTGATCGAAGACAATCCACTGTGTTGCGACTGGAGTAACGACGAGTTCGCCAGATTCTTCAGGACCGTTCGCAGCCAAGTACGAAACGACGACGCAATTCCAAGCCCTTCGAGCAGCGTGTCGGGCACGAATCAAACAGAATCAAAACAAGGGATGATCAACCCTGAAGAGCGACTGGCGACATTGTTGGCGGACTCTTTCGTCTCGGTCTTGATGACATGTCGTATGGAGCACGAGCGCTACGCCACGGTGGCCTACGACCCGTTGAAGACCAACTGCCAATTGTCAATGCCCGACGATGTTGAGATCGAAGTGTCTCAGGAGGGTTCGCTCGACGTCAAGATAGGTCGGCAGACCGAATTGTCATTGAGAGACGACCGATTGATCTTCTCGTCAAAGATGAGCAATGATGATCGAAGCGTGTCAATATACAGCTTACGCGATGCAAAATCGAACGATGAGAGACACGAAGAGGACGAAGTTTTGCTGGTTACCAAGGACTCCGGTGGACGTAACTTTCGCGTCAAAGTTGACGGCAGTGTCAGCCGGGAAAGCGAATCGAACTTGGTGAAAAAGAGACACAGATTATTCGCCATCAATAGAGATTGGACTGGATGCGAGTATATCCATAAATCTAAGCGTGACGAGTATCTAGGGAAGATTAATGCTAACGAGCGTTCCAAATTAATCCTAGTACCTGTCGGAGCTGATGGTCTTCCGGAATATCGGTTGTTTCTCAGTCCCCTCGAACCAATCAATTATTCAACCAAGTGGCTTCAAAAAGTACTTTTCTCACTGTCTCGCATACAGCTCCGACATGGTTTTTTTCTACCTCGCAATTTACATTCACGAGAGTCGTCTCCTCAAGGTGACCAGAATCCCAGCGACCAATCGTGGCAGGAGTCGTTTTTCAAGAAGCACTTACGCAGATCCCTACGATTGGCTCTTTCCATTCGGAAGACATGCTAACGAGGCGAGAAAAAGTCCTCGAAAGCCCGGCGCATCGATCCTGGACACGACGCTATTGAGCCTGACCGTGTTGAAAGGCATCGCAAACGTGGGTGATCGTTTCTTGCGGGAATTGGAGAAAGTCATGGCCCGTTACCGATATACGGTAGGAATGAAATCGCGCTCCATTTTGCCTCTCGACAAATGGATTTCGCTGATCAATTGAAAATCTTGAGTAGACTGGGTGACCGAAAATCGTGAATTGTTGCACGGCGCTCATCTTGCAATTTTTTTATCATGTGCGCGAGTTATGCTACACTGCCAAAAAAAATATATTTAATTTAAATAGAATCTATTTAAATCAAATAGGTTTTTTTCTTTGTCTCACCTCCTACTACGATCTATTTGTTTCAAAGATATGTTTTTATTTGTTTCAGCTATTCTTTTTAAATATTAAATATATTCAAATTGAATATGTAAAGATTCGATTCGAATAAATCTTTATTCGTTTATAATTTAGACTGTAAAACTAAGTGTACTATATGCATAAAATATTTCATAAATGCAAAATGAAATGAAAGACTTTCCAGACCCCCTATGCCTGGTGGAATAGGGAAAAACATCCCCCTGATGTTTTTATGCGGCTTGAGGTGCTCCGCAAAATGGTTGAAAAAATGTACCCTGACTTCCGGTCAGCTACGCTTTAAGGGGACATGCCCCGGTGACATTTTGGAAAATCGGCAAAAATCTGAAACCCTGGCGAAAATTGTAGAATGATTTTCTTAAAAAAATCGTATAAATTACTGAGACGTATGTAACAGTTTTGAGAAAAATTCGAGGGTGTAAATTCCACAAAAAGTATGAACTTTTGGATTCAACCGGAAGAAGGTTCTCCATTTATTGACGTCCGTTGCTCGTTGACGGTGACACGTAATTTCACCTTATCGGCCTTACAGACAAGCAACGTCGAGTGTTCCCTCTTCGACAAGGAATCATCGACGGTCCCTTCGAGAAAACAAGTTGAAAAATGGCTGAACGAGCTAGCGTTAGGAATCGACGCGAATATTGACTCGATGGAGTATCTACGTGGCCTGTCGACGAGAATAACGGATCATAAATCAGGTCAAGCTCTCGAATCTTCGGAGTGTCGTCGACGAGGAACGGGAAAGTGGAACTCCTTGGAGCCGATCCGGTGGTACGAGAGATGCTTGAGAGAACGAATAATCCTGCCGTATTTTAAAACTATCCAAGGCTCTTGTTTTCTCTGGATTACGAGTTGCGTGGACGAAGCCCTCCGACTCGTGGAATAATAGCGGAGGAAAATGGCGAGGTACATGCGACGAGTGGGAAACGGTGCACCCGTTAAAAGTGGATGAGAGAGATCCTTCCTTCTCCTCCTCCTCAGATGGAGCGCACGTTATTCCTCTCCTGATAAAGCTCCGAATATCTTTCCTCTAACCCAATTCGAAAGATCGCAGAATTTCCCGGCACAATTCCGAGCTTTGGACTATTTTATTTGTTTGACTAAGCTCTGGGCAAAGCGAACACAATTATTCGACGCGAATAAATCGAAGAGTTTGTGGCATTTTTCTCAAAAACCGCTGGACCGAATGACTCGAAATTTTTTGCATTACACATCCCGTTACCGCGTGAAGGACCGGTAACTCCCGGATTTTCGCAATTTTTCACTGATATCCTAGTATTGTGAATTTCGGAAATTCGCCTCACTGATCGACGTTTGTGGGAAAACGGCGGGAGCGTTTTTCTTGAGCCATTGATATTCGAAAACAAAAGCGTTTCGGTCTTCTGTGCACTTTTTCTTATTCGAATCCGTCAGGAGAACCTGGGAAATGCGATTTTTCTTGATGCCATTGAGCATTCGTAACGAAGCCCTTCGGTAAACTCTCAAAAACAATTTCGTTCGCTTCGATCATTATCTGTTACAATTTGTGATGGGGTTTTCAACTAAACGAAGGACGTGTTTTTTCCTTAGTACCCCAAAACATGTTTGTTCCTAAATTTAAAAAAACCGGTTTTTCTAAGTACCCTAAAAACGTGTTTTTTTCTATGTACTCAAAAACAAGTTTTGTTGTCCTTCTAAGTATGAAAAAAACATTTGCCTTCTCTAAGTACCCAAAAAACATGTATTTTCTAAGTACCCAAAAACGTGTTTTTTTCATGGAAGTACCCCAAAAAGTGTTTTTTTCTAAGTACCCAAAAACATGTTTTTTTTCTAACTACCCATAAAACATGTTTTTTCCAAGTACTCAAAAACATGTTCTTTTCCAAGTACTCAAAAACATGTTTTTTCTTCTAAGTACGAAAAAAAACATTTGCATTCTCTAAGTAGCCAAAAACGTTTTTTTTTCTGAGTTCCCCAACAACTTGTTTTTCTTTCTAAATACCCAAAAACGTGTTTTTTTCTGAGTTGCCGAAAACGATGTTCTGTAAGTTCCCTAAAACGTGTTTTTTCCCCTAAAGGGTCGTACACACATTGCGGAACGCCAAATACCCCAATTTTCGACTCCCCTCTCCCCCCACGTACCAGGCCCGTTACGCCTGGCCGGGCCCCATTCCCGCCCCTATTCCGTTACGTAACGGGTGCTTTGTGAAATTTTTTTTTCATTGTCCGATCGATATCTTGATGAAAGGTTACATGTGAATAAAAAGTAACAAAACTTATCGATGTCTATACAAATGTAGTTATTATGTATTAATTTTTTTATTTTTACAAAATGGCAACGGTTTGATTTTTTTTTTCTTCCATTTTCAAGGCCCTTTATTGTATTTAAGCAGTCTTTAAAGATAGTAATTACCAAAATAAAAAAAATCGGCTACGCACGACCTTAGTCACTGCGATAACATAAATTTAAAAAAATTGATCATCGGTTGATAAGTTTTTGAGTATTCGCTGGGACAAGATCGAAAGAAGTTAATTCGAGAACAACGTTTTTTTTTCTAGCATATTGCACCTTACATTAAAGTATCTAGTCCCGGGCGACATGACGGTTCTTCATCGTCATTATGTTTTAGAAAATAATAAGGCCCTGCACTTCGTCTGTTGTGAACGATGTCTCACCTGTAGGGACTGAGGGTCCTAACCGGTCGCGCTACCTGTTCTCACTAAAGTGACTGTAACTCCGTCAATTTTAGGACTTTTGACTCAAATTTTTGCCCATATGTTTTTGAATATATGTACTTTCAATAATAATCTCAAAAACCATTTTCATTACATATTTTGCTTCGGGAAAGTGGGAATTTTTTGCAGTGACTTTTCCCCTTAACTGACATTTCGTATGGAAATCTGTCAACTTTTCGCGGTAAAATTACCCGCGAAATTTATATTAAAAACTTAAACATGCAGAAATTGAGCTATTTCTGGCAGTTCTAAAATCGTGACGTAACGCAAACTTTGGCCTCCTCCCCCACGTAAGTAGGACCGTAACGCCGGGCCGGACCCCCTCTCCCCTAAAATCGCGTTACGTAATTTGCGTACGGCCACTAAGTACCGAAAAATAACGTGTTTTGTACTCTTCACGTTACCCTAAAAAACGTGTTTCGTACTTTTTAAGTTACCCATACAACGCGTATTGTACTTTTTCAGTGACCCCGAAAATGTGTTATGCACTTTTGAAGTTACCCTAAAAAAACGTGTTTTGTACTTTTTAAGCTACCCCAAAAAACGTGTTTCGTGCTTTTTAAGTTACCCCAAAAAACGTGTTTTGTACTTTTTAAGTTACCCCAAAAAACGTGTTTTGTTATTTTTAAGTTACTCCAAAAAAAACGTGTTTTGTGCTTTGTAAGTTACCCAAAAAACGTGTTTTGTACGTTTTAAGTTACTCCAAAAAACGTGTTTTGTGCTTTTTAAGTTATCCCAAAAAATGTGTTTTGTACTTTTTAAGTTACCCCAAAAACAGGTTTTATACTTTTAGAGTTACCCCCAAAAAACGTGTTTTGTGCTTTTTAAGTTACCCAAAAAACGTGTTTTTTACGTTTTAAGTTACCCCAAAAAACGTGTTTTGTGCTTTTTCAGTTATTCCAAAAAACGTGTTTTGTACGTTTTAAGTTACCCTAAAAAACGTGTTTTGTGCTTTTTAAGTTATTCCAAAAAAACGTGTTTTGTACTTTTTAGGTTACCCTAAAAAACGTGTTTTCCCCCCAAATCGTTCGCTTGTTCCTCAACTCCACTCCCGACAAAAAAGGACACGAAATCGTAAAATTTTCGTACTCCACCCGATCTGCCCGAAAAATCGCGTTGTCGTTTCAACCAGAGTGTCACCGTGAGCCGAAACTTCCGCTCTTCTTCGACTTATCCCGTGACGCCCGGGGATCCGGTTCACGCGAGAGTTGCGCAAGTTGTAAAAGCAAATGACCAGTGATGTAAGAGCTCGAAGGAGTTCCGGAAGACACGTCACGTTGCGGCAATGTGTGCCAGATGTTCCCTATCTGGGGATAACTCGTTAAATTGACCTATACCTACCTGTACGTACCGGGTGACTCACTAGAATCTGGACCCTCATGAATATCCGTTGCAGAAAAAAAAACGTTACGGACAAAACTTTAAGGGTTAGTCGAACCATACGTTTAAGGCAGTTAGAAAAAATTGCGCTACGAAATTGAGTATTGAACGGTCATTTGATAATCGATTCAGTGTCCGTAGCACCGTCCCACTAGATTCGCTGAAGTGCCAGGCGCTTTGCTGGTGAACCATTGGAATGGGAGAAAACGAGGATCGCGCCCTCTTGGAGCCTCGTTCAAAGGGCGCTGAAACGCGTCGGAACGATTCGCCTTGAAGTTTTCGGGGTCGCAGGAGCTGCTACGACAACTGTTGTTTCAACAACTCTCATTTTCCCTTCTTCTTTTTGTCCCCTCTCTCCGTCTCTTAATCTCCCCGTCTGTTCCATTCGCTTTCGTTCTTCGAGTCCCATCTCGTTCTCTGGTTCAACCCGTATTCAAGACTGTGCTCCCGCAGGCTGTTTGGTCATTATGTGTATATATATATATATATATATATATATATATATATATATATATATATATATATATCAAAATTTAAAGCCGTTTTTAGTTTACGGGAGAACACCACTGTCCACCCGATTATTTATTTGGGACTTGGATGAATGGCATGTTACTTAAACATAAACTTATATCGTGTAAATTTTTATTGAATAAATTAAAAATCAACCACGTTGTTGAGACATAATAGAGCCTTTGTGTAAAAAATGTGGTCCAATGGTCGGATCGATAACTTGACAATGATTGTTCTGAAAAATAGAAATAAAAAAGTATTATAGTTCATCTAAATGTAGTTCTCGCTGTACGTAGCGGTTTGTCGAAAAAAAATGTTCTCGGAATGATGGGTGTTCAAAAAAAGTGTAATTTTGGGGCAATTTTTACTTGAATTTGAGGGCTTAAAAAAGAATAAATTTCAAACGAACAAAAAAGGCTACGTACAGCGATAGCGACTGCAATTACGAAAATTATGGTTTCTTAAAATTGAAAATCGGTCAATTGTAGGTTGAACAGGTTGAATTGATTATAATTGAAAATCGGCGGATTACGGTATCATTGTGAGTTCGGCCGGGTCGAGAAAAGTCGTTTAAAAAAACCGCTATTGAAAGTTTTAGTATACGTACATCGTTGCGCTAACTGCTCTCACGTTTGTAACTTGGTCAATTTTCAATATTTCAACTTGAATTTTTTTCACCTATTCGCGAATACGTATAGCTTAAGAAAATACAAAAAAAAATCGATTTTTTTACGCGTCAACCAGTTTTTCCTACTGAAAACTCGAATTTCATGATAAATAAATTCGAATGCTAGTTTAAACTCGCCTCAAGCAGGAAAAAAACTAGTTCTAACGGAACCAATGAATTGAAACGGTTTCCGAATGAAGTCACCGTTTCGGTTCGTTTGAGTTTCCAAGCATAAATTCTAGTTTTCACTAGAAATACCCAATTGTAACGAAGGCGTTCAGTCAGAAATAGTTTTTATTTGGTAAAAGGCGTTTAAACTGAAAATGGATTTTGACTGTAATATACACACACCGTACTGCATGACTTCTACCAAAATGTTGAAGTAGAATTTTTTTATGCTCATGAATGCTCACAGAAAAAAATTATATATACCAGTCCATATCATATAATTAATGTAGTACTGTAAAAATGTTATATATATACATATGTACAAATGGGCGATGTTCCCAGTGTTATTGGACAAAAGTTGCGACGTCGCTTTTAGCCGTACAGTATCGGCGACGTTTGATATATCGAAACGTATGGCACGGAGGATAACCCGAGTATCCTGGGGAGACGGGCCATTTCTCAGCGCTCTCCGTAGCTGTGGATGGTTCCACCGGGTTACAACGTGCGCCGGTGCGTTGTACCGTGCTCGTACTTCATTTCTATCTTTCTCCCTCTCTCTCTCTCTCTCTCTCTCTCTCTCTCTCTCTCTCTCTCTCTCTCTCTCTCTCTCTCTCTCCCAGCCAGCGCTGCACCGGAAACTACACACACACACACACACACACACACACACACACACACACACACACACACACACACACGCGCGCGCGCGCACACACACACACACACACGCACGCACGCACGCACACACACACACACACACACACACACACACACACACACACACACACTCACGCGCGCGCACACACACACACACACACACACACACACACACACACACACACACACACACACACACACACGTGTATATATATATATATATATATATATATATATATATATATATATATATATATATATATATATATATATATATATATATATATATATATATATATATATATATATATATATATATATATATATATATATATATATATGCACCAAGAGAGGGCCCACCGTGCGCGATGTACGCGCTCCGAAATATATCAACCCCCCTGCCATAGAGCAGCCCCGGTCTCGTGCTCGTGCACCACTGCCGATGGAGAATCTATCTGATGGGAGCTTCCGTTTCGAATAAGGATGGCTAATGCTTTATAAAATATCGATACTGCTCCGCGGCAATATTCCGAGCTCGGGAATAAGTGGGAGAGGTGGAGGAGAAGAAGAAGAAGGAGCGAAAGAACTAAGGGTGGTAGGAAGAGGGGGAGGGGGGAGAGAGACATCTGACTGCTACGTTTTTCATGGATCGTTATTGATGATACCGCCAGCTTTTCAGGGTACCGCAGCCGATGCGATAACACCCTCATAATTTCAAGTCCGTCTGTCACAGCGATCACACCCACCCCCCTCTAAAAGCGTCGCTGCTCGCAGTTCTCACGAAGCTTTGATTTAAAAAATTCTAAAATAATTCGATTAAATAACATATAGGTGTACAGAGGAAAGTCATGCGAATAAACTATACTTTTTGTTCATCCTTGGAACAGCATCATTTTTTTATAAATAGTAGAAAAAAATTCGAAATTCTCACTCAGAGTCGTGTGGCTGAAATTAAACGTGACGCGAGTTATCTTTAGCTAGGCCCCGAAATTTTGCTTGATGCTTAAGGTGCAAAAATAAAAATAATTGTCGGGAAATATATTCGTCAGGTGGGCGGAAAAAAACGTGTTTTCGTATACTCTTGACGATGTTTTGAGAAAATTGAAGTTTTTGGAAAATATATATATATATATATATATATATATATATATATATATTGAGACGTGGTGTCACAAGACTCGATGACAAAGCCCGCGCAACCACGCTGGGGCTTGATCGCATAAATGTTCTTAAATCCAGTAGTGAATACAGCTCGAGGGTAACAACGTTTAACAAATGCAATTAAGATGGAGGAAATTTTAACTAATGCAATCAAGATGAGGGAAATTGTGGTACGCAAAGGCTGAATAGTGTCAAAAAAGAGTCAGCATTGTTTTCTGAAATGTTTTACAAATACTGAATAAAATTAATCAATTTTTTGCTGAAATTTTTCGAATATTTTCGAGCTTAAGAAGTAACTAGTGCAAAATTGTGAAAAAAGTCGAAAAAATTGGTCTCTCCCTTTTAATGATGATTGCACGATGTTTAGGACTAATACACTTGTTCCTTTAATTATCTTGGAAAACTTCGATTAATCGGTCCGGAAAAATGGTTCGGTGGATCAATTAAAAAATTTACAGGGCTATTGGAGGTACATTAAGCTGAAAAAAAAACCTGGCAACATTAGTATTTTCGTCAATATTTATTAAGTAGTCGTATATTTACTGAAAACGCATAAAAAGTCATTTTTTGCATCTTTTTCAAATTAATGTTAAGAGTGAAAAAAAATTCTCACAAATCAACGATAGCCTCTTGTAGGAAACGTATTAAAGTTTCCAAATCTGCCCTTTAATTCCCTGTGTGATCGTTGGTTGCTGAGACATCGATGATCAACGATGAAAGGATCCATTTTCAGTCAAAGTCGGATATCTCAGCAAAAAATTGACGTACAGACAAAAAAAAAGCAAATTGAAGCTGAATAAACAAGCTAACTGAGCAATGAAGAAAAAATACCAAGCCCGTCGACCCTTAAAAAGTAACAAGAAAATTTGGAAAATTGTTTCCACGCGCTATTTCTCATGAGTGTGTGACCGTAGCTCACAAAAAAAATGTTGCCACACGATTTTAAAACTAGTAACGCGAACCTTCAAAATGCTTTTTTTTTATTTCCATACGAACCATTTTTTACACAGATACAGCGCTTCTAAAAACACTTAACAAATTTAAGAAAATTTCTGTTCTTTTAATTTTTCGGAGTAATGTATATATATACCCTCGAATCTCGATGTAACGAATCTCTAGGGAAGTCCGTCATATCGAGTGTTCGTGATATTGGGGTTTCGTTATAGTGAGATCATATTCCTTAAAATGTTCTTTAAAAAATATATATTAGTACTATAAACGTAGGGATATTTTTTAAAGAAAATATGGTTTAAATTACAAAAATGTTTACAAGCATTTAACAATGAGAGCATATCGTATATTATTATGTCGTTGTGTAAAGGTTTCCGGTGTCTATCAAAAGAGAATGGACAAATCTTCGATATATCGAGCTTTGTTTCATCCGAGGTCCAACTATATATATATATATATATATATATATATATATATATATATATATATATATATATATATATATATATATATATATATATATATCATCAAATTGGCCATTAATTTGATATACATACATTTAAATATACATGTATGTTTGTATTTTCCCGTGGTTGAGTTCCTAATGAACGGATGGTGGGCTGTTCTCCAACTAGCAGTCTTGCGCGAGCTGCCGACGCGTACGGACCTCTCTCCGGAGTTCCTCCGAGGGCGTTTGACAGCTTACTTTGCAAGAGCGGGTAAAACCCGATTTTTCCCGGATTTTTTCGAGCCAGTGTGTAGAGTATAGTGTCCCTGAGTCTATAGTAAAGTTTTGTAAAGATATTTTGACAATTATTTAGTGAAATTGCAATTTTTAAAGTTAAAAATAATAGTATCCGAGGCCCCGCTAGCGGGCCCGCGTGAAGCGTCGTTTCCCCCCCCCCCCCTCCCCGCGCGCCGCTCACTGCGCGGGTGCGAGCCTGCGTTCTGATTGGTGCGCCGGTGAGCGCGGGCGACTCGGGCGCTGATTGGTGCGCTGGTGGTGCGGGCTGGTAGCGCTGGCCTCAGGCGCTGATTGGCGCGCTGGTGGGAGCGCGCTCGCTCGCTCGGCTCGGGCGCTGATTGGTGCGCTGGTTGGCACAGTCGCGGCGACATCGGGCTGAGAAAGGAAGAAGAGAGAACCCACCGCCGCAATACGCCTCACCCCGGGGAGGACCCCGAGGGTAGCCCAAGAATGGCCGAGAGGCCCAAGATTGCAGAGGAAAGCATGGAAGAGGGAAAGTTCTCCTCGTGCGTCGCATCCCCGGTGCACACCGCGGAGGATCCCGACTCCAGTGAGCCCGAAGTCGGCTACCAGCTCGTACAAAGGAGGAAGAGGAGATCGCGTGCCAAGCGTCCACTCGCCAAAACAACCGACTCCGATGCCTCGCGTTACAGCCTTGGAGAAGAAGAAGCGGGGAAGGATACAAAGAGAGTCAGAGTGCAAACGTCCGCCTCTGATACCCCGGTACCGGCCCCGAGAAAGTCGACCTCGGAAGAGGATAAAAGTAAAAGAAAAGAAAAAACTCCCTCGAGCACGGCACCCGAACACCCTGGAAGGAGCGAGGCTGTCGAGGAGGACGACCCCGTAAAAACCCTCTCCAGAAAGGCCCTGGGCGCCTTCAAATTGATCCGCGAAACATGCCGGAAGCAAAAAGTAGCGAAACACGTCACGGCTGCTATAGAACTCCAACTCGAGGAAATCCAAACCGCCATGTGGGAACTAGCCAGTCTCAACACCGAACTGGTTGGGCGAGTCAAGGAGCTCAGAAACTCGGTGAACTTCCTCCACGAGTTAAAAATAACCGAAAAAACGAACAGCGTAGTGCCAGCGACGCGAAAAACCAAGATGGCGGCGGCGGGAGCAGCTCGAGCGCTGATTGGTGCGGCGGTTGGCACAAGCGCGGCGGACCCCCCCCCCCCCTCCTCCCGAGCGCTGACTGGTGCGCCGGTTGGTACGTACGCGGCAGCAGCAGCGACGCTCTCTAGGACGAAACCCAGCCCGAGCACGAGGAGTATACAGAGCCTGGTAAGTCGGAAAAAAGACGTTCACGAAATTAAAATTATGCCAGGTGAAGGGTCTGCTATCACAACGCACGAGGAGGCTCGGAAGGCGCTCCTCCAATCGATCGACCCGAGGACAAGCAAAATAGGCATTCTGTCCGTGAGAAAGACACGCGACAATGGCCTCATAGTCGAAACAGCGACGGCCCGCGATCTTGAGGTCTTTGCAAAGAGCGAGGACCTCAGGAAAGCTGGATTGAAAGCCTCGCTCGATTGCAGAAACAACCCTCGGGTGATCGTGAGGAGAGTCCCCAAAGAGACCTCACAGGAGGAGGTGCGAGAGTGCCTCCGTGAGCAAAACCTCACTGTAAACGAAAAAACATCGGTGAGCGTCTGCTATCGAGCTGGCAAGCGAGACGGTGACGGCGTCAACTGGGTGGTTGAGGTCGGCGCGGAATCGCGAAGGCAGCTCCTTAGCAGGGGAAGGGTATTCATTGGCTGGAACTCGTGTCCGGTCGATGACTACGTCGAGTCCTCCCGGTGCTACAAATGCCAAAGGCACGGACACATCTCGAGGTTTTGCGTAGAAAAGGAGGCATGCTCGCACTGTGCGAAGGAGGGACATACCTACGAGCAGTGCCCCGCGAAAGAGGAGCCACCTAAATGCGTTAACTGCTCGCGCTCGCGCAGGGGCGACGCGGGACACGGCTCGAATAGCAGGGTGTGTCCCTTCTATAAGGCGAGTGTAGAATGGCGTGTAGCTAGAACTAACTATGGATAGGCAGGCGCTCAAGCTCCTTCAGCTGAATATGCAGCGATCCTCGACCGTGGCAAACGAGGTCGCTGTTCTTCTGGCGGATGGGGGCACGGACGTCGTCCTTGCGCAGGAACCTTACGTCACTCGCGGCAAAGTGCGCGGTCTAGGGGCCCGCACAACAATAATTGCCGACGAGGGCGAGGGGAAAAATGCGCAAGCGGCGATTGTCTGCAGGAGTGGATGCCTGACAGTCCTACGGATCGCGCAACTCTGTGACTCCCACATGGTCACCACGCAGATTAAATGTAGTTACGGGGAGGTATATCTCGTTACGATATACTTCCAATACGCGTGGCGTGTTGATTCCGGAATCAACCGTATAGAAAGAGTCCTAGACAAACTGCGTGGCCGACCCATAATAATAGCGGCGGACACGAACGCGGTCTCGCCGCTGTGGGACACAATTTGCGCGGTCCGACATACGCATGATCGGAGGCGGGCGCGCGGGAGAAGGCTAGAAGACCTTATCTCTTCTGCCGGCCTCGTCGTCCTCAATAGGTTAACTGAATTGCCTACATATCGCGGAAATGCTCCTGGGCAAGAGTCCTGCATCGACGTGACGCTTGCCACTCCCGAGGCTGTTGGCCTCGTGCGAAGTTGGCGCGTCATGGACGATGCTACATCCAGTGACCACAGGGCAATCGAGATTACCCTCGGGTGGAACGAGGGTGATCCTGTGGTCGCGGAGCGCCCTGGAAGATTCGACCTGCACAGGGCGAACTGGCAGCTCTTTGCTGAGACGCTCAGGGAGAGTGTCGCGGAAAACCCACTCCTCGGTAATGATGAATCGACCGCCGCGGAGGAGCTCGCTGTAGAAATACAGCGATGCATCCTCAACGCGTGCGAACGGGCGATTCCTCGTAGAAGGTGGCACGCCAGGGTAGTCCCAGGATGGACCCCTGAAGTCGTGTCGCTGAAACGAGAAACTTACCGCGCTCGAAGGGAGCTCCAGCGAGCCCGGGGCGCCGGGAACGAAGAGGAGATCCTAACGAGCTACAGGCGGATAAGGAAAAACTACCGAAAGGCGCTCGCCGAGTCGCGGGCGGCCAGCTGGCAAAATTTCGTCACGGAAACGTGCGCAGCGGGCCCATGGGGAATCCCATATAAATGCGCGTTAAACAGACTTAGAAGAGAGGAACCCATGAGCTCGCTGGCCGCCCGCGGGGCCGAGACGCTGGAGTGGGAACAGTCGGCGCGCACGCTCCTGGCGGTACTCACTCCGGACGACAACCCGGATGAGGACACGGAGTATCAGCGACGCGTGCGGGCCGACACGACACGGCCCATGCGTGATGGCCGGGCCGAGGAGCTCGTCCCCGTTGGGAGGCTTGAGCTTGAGCGCGCGGCCTCACGCATGGGCAACGGAAAAGCCCCGGGCCTCGACGGAATAGAGGTCGAGGTCCTTAAGGTGGCGGTCAAGGAAATTCCGGACGCTCTCCTGAGGGTCTATAACGCGTGTCTCAATAGCGCCGTTTTCCCTCGAGTGTGGAAGGTCGGGTCTCTCAGGGCGATCCTGAAAGGCGAGGAGAGGGACCGGACGGACCCGAAATCCTACCGGCCGATCTGCCTCCTCCCGATCATGGGCAAACTACTCGAGCGAATGATTCTAAACCGGGCCGGGGATATCCTGCTGGCGCACCCGCGTGCGGCGGAGCAGCAATACGGATTCAAACCCGGCCGGGGAACGGATGACGCAATTTGCACGGTGCAACGAAGAGTAGAAAACGCCCAGGAGAAATACGTTGTGGCTCTCTCGTTTGACATCGCCGGAGCTTTCGACAACCTGTGGTGGCCCTCGGTCCTGGAAGAGCTCCGGACTCGCGACGCCACACCACAGGTGTACAACCTCGTGCGGAGCTACCTTAGCGAAAGATCAGTAGCTATTGTGGCAAAGCACGCGGAAGTGCGAAAACCTGTGACAAAGGGCTGCCCTCAGGGATCGGTTCTGGGGCCAAGCCTCTGGAACCTGGTCTTCGATGAGCTCGTCCAAACGCTTGCTGAGATAGCCGAACCGGTTGCTTACGCGGACGACATCCTAGTCGTCCTGCGGGCGAACTCCCGACGGCAAATCGAAAACCTAGCGGAGGGCGCCGCTCGGGCCGTTGTACAGTGGTGCGCCCCCAAGAAGCTCGCCATCTCCCCCGCAAAGACCCAAATGGTCCTGCTCAAGGGCAGGCTCCAGAGGGCTCCGGCCATACGCCTCGAGGGAAACACGATAACCGCGACTGCGGATATCAAGTACCTTGGTGTGTGGCTCAGCGGAGGACAAACGGCGCGTCGGCACGCTGAGGAAGTTGCCCGCAAAGCGCGGCTACTCTTCAGCAGGCTGGCGAGCCTAGCGCGATCAAAATGGGGACTATCGCACAGAGCGCGTATTATATTGTACAAGGGACTGGCCATCCCAATTCTCACGTACGGCGCGATAGGATGGGCTAGCCGAATGAACCGAGTCAGCGTCCGCCCGCTGCGATCTGCGCAGCGTGCGGCTCTCTTGGCGGCCACGGCAGCATATAGAACGGTCTCGACGGACGCCCTCTGCGTCGTCGCGGGCCAGCCGCCGGTCGAGCTCGTTGCACTGGAGCGCTCCTTTGCGTACAGGCTCAGGAGAGGAGAGACTTTCACAGTCGATGGAGAAACCTTCAACGACGCGAACGTCAATGAACCCCCTGAGACCGCCGCAAGGAGGCTCCGCCGCGTCTTCGTCCGGCGATGGCAAGACCAATGGACGGCAACAACGAAAGGGGAAGTTACCAAAAGGTTCTTCCCCAATATAGAGGAAAGGCTCGCCATGGACTGGCTCGTGCTGGACCACTCCGTGGTTCAGTTCCTGACGGGACATGGAGACTTCAGCGCGAAACTCCATGGGTTTGGCCTAGCGGGCGACGCGGCCTGTGGATGCGGAGAGCCGGACACATCGCTCCACGTGCTCCTCACCTGCCCTCGGTACAACGAGGACAGGATGGGCATTGTCGAGCTTTGCCAAAGGCTTGGCGTCCCATGGCCGCCAGACCCCCGCAGCCTGGTCCAGCGAGACCTTTTTCCGAAATTCAGGGACTTCGCGAGGGCGGCCCTTCACAGGAAACGCGAGGACTTCGAGAGAATCCCCGAGGTCGACCCGGAAGGAAGAGAAAACTCCTCCGGGGACACCGAATAGCGAGCCCCCCCCCCCCCCCCCCCCCCCTAGTGCATGAACAATTAGGTACTCACGCGCATGATAACCAGCATGGAAAAATTTAGAGAATAATTCGCAAGACTCGCGGAACGCCCCGGGCCCGGGCCTCGGCGAGCGCGAAAACGAGCATTGCCGAAGGGAGCGGAGCATGTGACGCTACCGGAGGCAATGAGCCGACCAGAGCTCGGGTGTGCGACCCCCAAATCTGGAAGATGCTGGCTATACAGCATCGAGCGGGAGATCGCCCCGTCCCAGGGAAACCTGGGGAAAGCGAACCTCGGGGTTGAGCAAGGCCCCCCGCTACGATGAGCGGGGCTCAACATTGGAGTTGGACTCGAGGGGGCAGTGGTTGCTATCCAAGTCGGCATGCTAGAAGCCGCAACCCGGGCGTGGGAACTGGCGGAGTCGCACTCCAAAGGTAAAACGCCGCGGACCTCACTTCCTGAGGTCCTGAAAAATTTCACTTAGGCTCGATCCTCAATCGGAGGGCCCAGAGGCTTAGGTAATCCCCCAGAGCAAGGCGACAGTAGACGCCAAACGTAGAACTTGTTCTCCAACTAGCGGCAGCCCTCGAGATCTGCCACCACTTGTCTACGTGCTCCGTCGTTAATTTCCCGTTAACGTAATTAGTTCTCGCCGTCGATGTACGAATTGTCTGCCCCCTTGCCTCCCGTTCCAATCACTCTGGGTGCGATTATATATATATATATATATATATATATATATATATATATATATATATATATATATATATATATATATATATATATATATATATGAAGTGACGTGGAATGCCTAATATATTATTTTACATTAGTTTACATGTTATTTCGTATTATATCAGTGTTACAGTAAAATACAAATATTCGTACTCTTCAAATAAATTATACGTTTTGTTGATAAATTAAAATGTCAGGTCATTTTGAGATACCCTATACTGGCTCGCTCCGCACACAAACGCGTACGCTCGATATACCGTCTCGTATATTTCGATCGGTAGTATGCATATCATCCATTATTTTCGATCGACGACGTCAGAGAGCAGGCGAGAGATGAATAATTGAAGTCGCAGCCGGGTCGAGGATTAGACGCGGGATCGGGACATGGGGGAAACGTACCTGGAGCGAAACACGCTTGAACAGTAACGACCGAAATAAAGCGCTCCCGATATAAAATGAAATTGCACTTCACAAACGAGCCGCAGGTCTTCCCTGCTAAAACGTCAATAAAAAAAATTGGCCCCAGTGACTTCTCGACCGTCGGCCACGGATGCGGCGACGATTTAGTGCACACTAATCGTCATATGTCTCGAGCACACTCGACGCTCGTGCTGCACTTGCGGACGGAGAAATTCGAGAGCCGAGCGCGCGGCAAGGAATCCTCGTGCACGCGGCCGGGAGGCGTGAGTGCCGTGGAAATTCCGTTGTTGCGATCAGGGAAAAGCCGCTACCTTAAGGGGCCTTCTCACTTTGGACGCTAAAAAAAGACTATTTTTTTGATAGGTTTATATTATAGATATTGATGCTAAAGTTGTTACACTTAAGGATTTTCGAAGCTTCTCTTCTAGACGCGGTTAAAAAAAATGACGCATATATTGACAACATTTTTTTTTACAGATCATTTATGCACATGGTTAAGTATATGTAATAAAAAATCAGAAACATTAACGAATGGCGGAGAATTAACATAATAAAGCAATGCATTTTTTTGCGCGCTCGTCGATGATGAAAGTTCTCGGCACCGATGTGGGTGTCTGAAAAAAAAATGAACATATTTATGATTGCATAATGAATGTATCTACAGTGTGAACCAACAATATTATTTTTTCAAAAATTATTATAATAAAAATACGAAACTTAACATTTTTGAACTCAATTTTCTGTCGGTATTTTATTCTTTATATTTTTTTGTGTCATTGAAATTTTTGTTTCTGTGGTTCACACGATAGGTGAAGATACTAAGAATATGTTGTAAAAATGTTTCTAGGGTTCAAAGGCGGACGTTAAAAAAAACTTTTTTGGTCCAACATTCAAAATGGTGACGGTAAGATGGCCGAGATTTAAAAAAAATTGGAACATCACCATTTTTCCGACTAAAAAAATGTTTAGGCCAAAACTTACAACTTTTGTAAGAATTTTTTTTAAATTACGTTTATAATTTTTAGGTTATATAACACCATTTGTTACCATTGCAGTGCTATCAAGAATGTACCATGAGGAGGGAAAGTCTAACATTCCTAGAGTAAATGTGCGTATGTGTGAGTGGGTGGGAGTTTGTTTGCGGTTGTTTAGGTTTGTTCGATCACCCGAACAAGAATTAGGTCTCTGTTAGGTCTCTGTGGCTCGTCTCTTCCGTTATCAAACAAACCCAAACGAACTCACGCCCACACACAAACGCACAATTATGAACGTTATGAAAACAACATTTATTACAAAAGTTGTTAGTTGTGGCCTGAGAAATTTGTTGGTGGAAAAAAAGTTGTTCCCATTTAAAAAAAACATGTCGGCCATCTTATAGTCGCCATTTTTAATTTGGGATCAATAAAGATTTGTTTCAACGCCCCCCTTTGAACCCTAAAAGTTTTATTATACTCAATACATGATCGGAGTAGTTTTTTCGAAATGAATCAGGTGTAAGATTGAACTGGGTCTGACGACTATAACGTGGCCATGTGTTTTTTAAGGGTCTTGAGCGGAGATTTTGCGACCGAGACAAACGTGATAATAGTTTTTAAAGTCCTCTTAAAAAAAGCTTGAAATATTTAAAAATACCAAAATTCTCCTTAAAAAAATATTCTTCAAATAGGTGTTCTTCTCGAGGAAGGGATTCACGAAAAAAAATTTCGGCATCGTTTCGTATTCGGAATTTATTTATCTTAATTCTGCTGTACCCAAAATGGAATACCGATTTTTTTCCCAGGACACGCAATTTTTTTCTGGCAAATAGCACTTATCACAAAAGTACGTGATATCATTTTTCAAAGAGGAATCGGAGAATCATTTAAAATCATATTTCTTTCGGCCGCGAAATCTCGGCGCAAAAGCCTTAAAAAATACATGTCCACCATAGAATTGTCACTCTGCATACATATGCATAGACAAAGATGATTGTCGAAACAGTCTTCATACTCAACATTATCTAAGCATAAATGTCCTTAAAATCACCTTCAGATACATTTAAGGACTTTATGAAGGTCGCTCGAAGAACAACAGCTGTGATCAAAATCAACAAATTGTTGGAATGAAAATTTAAGGAGGTACACCAGCTTCAGCAATATGGTGATAGATCAATAAAAATTGGTGAATATATTCTTTAGTATTATTCATGTAGATACAAATTTTTTCAGATTTTTTGGTTGTGCCGTTTTCTTACAAATAATTCACAAGCGTTTATTCTTATACCCGGAAAATATACCTATATCTATAAAAACGCTATGCTTATACACGTGAACTTCAATGTTCAATTACTCGATAACGGCACAATGAAAAAATCTGAAAAAAATTGTATTGACATATATAATACTAAAGAATATATTCACCAAATTTTATTGATCTATCACCATTTTGAAATTTTACCATGGTTTAGCATGGCAACATTGTATGAAGCTGGTGTACCTCCTTAAGCACCTTCTTCAAATCATCCAGATGTGCTGAGAACCAACATTACACTGATATAATCCACATATGTGTGTGTGTGTGTGTGTGTGTGTGTGTGTGTGTGTGTGTGTGTGTGTGTGTGTGTGTGTGTGTGTGTGTGTGTGTGTGTGTGTGTATGGATTATATCAGTGTAATGTTGGTTCTCAACACATCTGGATGATTTGAAGAAGGTGCTTAAATTTTTATTCCAACAATTCGTTGATTTTGATCACAGCTGTTGTTCTTCGAGCGACCTTTATAACCAAAAGTCCTTAAAAGTCCTTAAGATGCGCTGAGAACCAACATTACACTGATATAATCCATATATATATATATATATATATATATATATATATATATATATATATATATATATAATTAAAGAGCGCAAGATGTGGGGGAGAAAGAGCGAACGATCTGGGTAACAGTCGAATTCCATCGCCTCCCTCGAATTCCCGGGGTATTTGAAGCACGCGAGAACGTAACAACCATTTCGTGTAACTAACGAGTGTACGCAGGGCTGAGGAGATTACGGTAGTTGGATCAGATCGCGGCGGCGAAACACGACTATATATATATATATATATATATATATATATATATATATATGTGTGTGTGTGTGTGTGTGTGTGTGTGTGTGTGTGTGTGTGTGTGTGTGTGTGTGTGTGTGTGTGTGTGTGTGTGTGTGTGTGTGTGTGTGTGTGTGTGTGTGTGTGTGTGTGTGTGTGTGTGTGTGTGTGTGTGTGTGTGTGTGTGTGTGTGTGTGTGTGTGTGTGTGTGTGTGTGTGTGTGTGTGTGTGTGTGTGTGTGTGTGTGTGTGTGTGTGTGTGTGTGTGTGTGTGTGTGTGTGTGTGTGTGTGTGTGTGTGTGTGTGTGTGTGTGTGTGTGTGTGTGTGTGTGTGTGTAAATATATCGATAGATAGATAGATAGGTATAGATACACACACACACACACACGCATGAACAGTATACATGGCCGTGTATATTCTGAGGGAAGAGGGTTGAAGACTGGGTCGCGGAACATCGGAATGATTGCCTTCGCACCGGCCCACTTGAGCCTCATTAATTGTCGAGCTACAATGGGAAGCTTCATTAATAATCATCGCTTCGCAATCCCTCGAATTCGTCGGATTCACCGGCGGTGAAATACATTTGGCCCACCGGTATACGCCCAACCACCCCTCCTGATGAATTCCAGCGGATGTTCAATGTTGAAAACGATTTTTTTTACAATTCTTCGACAATTGGGTTAAAGTCGTAGCGAGATAAAGATGTCGAGACAGAGTAAAGATATTGGGTTTTGTGAAATATAAAAAAATAAATCAGAGACTGAACGAACGTCAAACAATGAATTACGATTATTTATATATTTTTTTTTCCACTTTATATCGCTCGGCTCCCCGTTCGCATTTTCTCGTTTCGGCCCACCGTAAATCCTTCCCATCCGCGGTTTAAAGGCGAGATCTTTATCCCGTGAGTCAAGGGAGCTCGTTCCGACCCAGAGAGGAACGACTGACATTTATATATATGTATACGTTTTTTTTTTCCTTCAACTGAATTTATCTATTTAAATTGAAGGACGTGGACCACAAACTGGAGAATTACTCCACTTAGCTCGAGTATACTCGTTCGAGGGCCTCTTTAAGTGCTCGTCGAAGTGGCGTTCGCGAGGCACTATACGAATTGATGAAAGACGGGGTAAGAAGTGTCGGGAATAAAGCACCTCCAATCACGTGAAAGATAAAAATCACTCTTACAGAATTCACCGTTAGGATATGAGAGTAATGTCAGGGGAAAAAATTCATGACGATAAATCCCGAATAATTAATACAAAAATTAGGAAAAAAAAATTTCCAAAAAAAGAGTACACATTCTCCATACTTCACGCGAACTTATAAAAATCAAGGCATTCGTTTAATCAGGTAGTTTTGTAGTTTTGGTCAAATCTTAGGATTTGGCTGAAATCTAAGTATGGTGTGGATATGACCTTCATGGACTGATGCCCAAAAATTCAATTCGATTCACCGCTTAGTTCATGAGATAATTGCAATTGAAAATGGGTATTTTTGTACGCGATCCCTTTACCTAACATGTAAACCGATAGGAGTTTGTTCGCGTTTCTCGATTTAGGTTCTAAACGGATCTTGGGATTTCAAAATAAAAACACACGTGTACGCAGTACTATTGTGGGATTGGTTTTAAAAAATGACAAACTTTGACCATTTAGTTTCGGAGATATCGACTAATGAAAAGTGGTAACTTTATTCCACACCGAACTCGGGCCCAACTATCTGTAACGGAATGGCACCAGTGTACGCTGCAGCTAGCTGATCGGCGCGTGGTCTGGGAACTCGAAGTGTCTTTTTTTTTGCCCCGAGTTCTAGTAATTTTGAGACGGATGTAAATTAATTTATTCTGCAAAAAAATTTAATTTGTTCAATTCATGCATGTATTTATGCATGCATTTGTCTTTGTTACATCGAATACAATTTAAGGGGTTACCCCCACTTGCGATTTTGAAAAAATCGATTTTTTTTATTGCATTTTTTTGAAGTATAAGTATCTGAGAATATGTCCTGAAAATTTCAAGTCGATCCGAACAAAATTGACTGAGATATGAGCGTTGAAAGAGAAGAATCCGTTGTGTAAACGACCGGCATTCACAACGTTCATATAATAGACTGGAATTTATAAAGACAGGCCCGGAATAGATGACTCTGTGTAAGTTTACAAAAAAAAAATATTTTCTTCGTGTAAACTGAAATTGAAACTTTAAACGCGTTTTTCTCAATATGGCATTTCTGAAGTCGGTGACCAAGATTACTCGAACACTAATGAACCGATCTTCTTGAAATTTTGCAGGCTTATTTAATACATAAAAATGTAGTCTTTAATCGTTCGATTTTTTCGTTAAAACCGAACCATTAACTTTGACTGTCCGCCATTTTGTGAAAAATGAATATTTTTTAAAATCCTTCGATTAAAGACTAGTTTGTACTTATATTTGACTAAATCCATCCGCATTTTTTTCTTCAGATGATCCACTTCGCCGCAATGTTGGTCATCGCAAACCGTGTATATAAAAACATTATTTCATTGACGGCCATTTGCCACTAAACAATGTAATATTTTTCAATAAAAACATTACTGAAAGTTCTTCAAGATGTGTTCTTTAAGATGGTATATTGATCGATTAAAAAAGTTTTGTAGTTTTCTTTAAAAAAATTCATGAAAAAGGCCTTTTTTGCGCTACAAGTGGGGGTAACGCGTTAAGAAAGCAGATCCCCGTGGTCCGTAGTTTTACAGAGACCGTTTCAGGATGAAGTTTCCGTCCAACAGTTTACGTTAGTAGAAATCGATCTCTTGAACGATCCGCAGACTTGACGACGATGCGAGTGGGTGAATATCGTGGGAGAGGGGGGTGGAGAAGGTTAGTGCGAGGCAGCGAGACCGGGGGTACATTACATCCATGGTACAGAATAAAGCCAGATGTATGGAGGATATCAAGATGGAATCCAGCTCGTAGACATTGGGAGGGTGTAACACGAGTATACGAAGAAGCAGCGCGGCAGTCGCAGGAGCATATGGGGTGCGGCGGTTGCCTGGCCGGCCCGAGACAGCCATAAAGAGATATCGAGCGTGACCGCGCCCGCACGTAAAATATACACGCGGGGCTGCATCGGCTCGCGCGCCCGGCACTTCCGGGCCTACCACACGGGCCAAAAAATTAAGGGAGTCTCGGCGGCGACTTTTTGGGCTTCCTTGCGCTTTTCGCATTTCTTTTGTTTTTCCGGAACGAAAAAATCACGCAAGCTCCCATGGCTCTGTGTATTCTGTCACTTTCGTGTCCTCGTATACGTTCCTGAATAAGCTTCGGCCTGTCGTTATCGCTACGCGCTCTTCAAGTGCGACGAGGCAGCGAATTCAACCGAGTTTTCGTGCCTCAATCTTGATGAATATTAATGCTTCCACCCTATGCGCGCGTGTGTGTGTGTGTGTGTGTATGTGAGACAGAATCCGCTGATGTTTGCTCGTGAATGTATTCTCGGCAATGCACCTCGCACAGCTCAACCACGCACATTTATCGCGCTGATTTTCGTTTGCTCAGCAGACTTTTGATGAGTACAAACGATCCGCGCTTTCACGAGCATTAGTTACGTCGTCGATGTGTACGCCCGCGAATCGAGGTGCACTTCGTGGCGTGTACATGTTAGCGCGGTAACGCGAGAACTACCAAGATGCGAAAACGAAATGAAGAGGAGACGCTGAGAGATGGCTGATGAATTGAGGATGATGAATCTACTGGTTAGCGGACGTCCTCAAAATCGCTCCAGCTGCACACGCGGTGGTTTCTTCTTACTCGTTGTTCATGAGCAACCATCCTGAGTCTGCTAGCTGTTGAGAAAAACCGGGGGCGAGAGAGAGAGAGAGGGAGCATCTGTCCAGAGCATTCGTGCTCTGGGTCGTCAGCCTCCTGATAAGAATCGTGCCGAATATACGATAAGAGCGCGTTTATATATTAGTACGTTCTCGTAAATATAGTTAACCATTTTCCTACAACTAAGACTAGCTGATGATTACGTATATATACAGGGTGTCCCTCTTATCTCTGCCACCCGAAATAACTCGGTAATTATCGACGTCACAAAAACATGCTCCAGACAAAAGTTGTACGGTGTGAAGAGAACCACCAAATACGACTAATTGTTTTTTTTTTATTTCGGTGGAGGCGCTGACGCACAGTGAAGGTCACCTCAACTTTTTTTAAATGGAATGGTAGATTTTTTTCAACCGTCTTGTGGGTCAAAGTCGTTCAAGGTCGTTCAAATGTAAATCTCTCGGATCACTACCAAATATTTGGTAGTGATCAGAGATATTTAGATTTGTATTTCATTTTAATAGGTGACCTTGAGTGACCTTGAACGACTTTGACGCCCTGATGTTTTTTATGCGGCTTGAGGCGCTCCACAAGATGGTTGAAAAAAATGTACCATTTCATTGAAAAAAGTAGAGGTGACCTTCACTGTGCGTCAGCGCCTCCACCGAAATAAAAAACAATTAGTCGCATTTGGTGGTCCCCTTCGCGCCGTAAAACTTTTGTCTGGAACATTTTTTTGTGACGTCGATACCCATATTTGTATCATTCTAGATTTGTGTGGATATCGCCGTCATATTGCTCTCATGGGATGTATCACTGAGAAATATGCATATCGCCGTCATATTGCGCTCATCGAATGTATCACTGACAAGCATACATATTGCCGTCATATTGCGCTCAACAAATGTATGACTTAGAAACATGCATATCGCCGTCATGTTGCGCCCATCGAATGTATCAATGACAAACATGCATATCGCCATCATATTACTTGCATGGCATATCTACTAACAGTGCTAACCCAGTGAATTCATCAACACAAGTCTTTGGATGACTTTCATATGACGTAAAATTTGCAGATATTAATTGTGGACACTTGAGCACAGCGATACGAGTTCAACGTGCTCCAAACGTACGATGCATTTGTAAACGATACATTGAAATCAAAATGCTTTGTACATTCACTATACTAAATGAGTTCACGGCGTTGCATCATGACATGTAGTCAATATGCTGTAAAATTTGCTTCGTCAATTGTATGAACGGCGTGATGATCATGACTGAACATGATTGTATGGATGGCGTGATGATCATGATTGTCTATCTTGGGTACTTGCTTGAGATAAAATGACAATTATTTTTCGTACCTTCAATCTGCGATTCCTGCACCGCATAACAATCAAACAGCCTGGTTGGACAAAGTCATATCAATGCCCTTAGAAACCATACAGTGCACCGCGCAGCGCTAGAGTCGTAACGCAATGGGACGTTCTGACCTGCTCCACTAAAATCGTCATAACTCGGTCAATTTTTGGAATTTTTACAAAATCTTCGAACCAAATCAAAGTCCAGACTACGCAATAAGAAAATAAAATAAACCAAAAATCGATTTTGTGAAATTCCACCATTGGACATTAGAGAACATATGACAGTTGCCAAATGGATAATTCTGCAATTGTCTTATTTTTTTTATTGGTTCGTTTCCAGCCGTACAGGGTCTTCCCCGTTTTACGAGCCCCAATCCGCCTCAACTGCGTTATTACCTCCCATTCTACATCCATACCCCCTCTATCAACCATTCCACCTCCTATTCCACACCCCCCCCCCCCATCTTACCGCCGCAGCCGACTTCCCCCTCTGTATCGTATTCACCATGGCATATCTGCCATGGGCATAGGGAAACTGCCGAAATCCTATACCGATACAGCCGGTGACTCCCGATCCGCTGGCCAGCACGCTATCCAATAGACCAATGCACCGGGTTATGCAACTGTCTTATGTTATCTAATGTTATCTTGCAACTACGGGTGAAAGGAAGACATGACAAAGAGACTGAAAGTTACATAATATCGAAGTAAGGAAAGATAGAAAAAGCCTCATTCGAACTGAGTCATTCGACTGGTTTTTTTTATATCAATCTTTGTGTTGCCACCCCCCTCTCTTTTTTTTCTCCGTCCCTCCCTTCCTTTTCTGTCTCCCTCGCTCCCTTCGTGTCTTTTTTTTCTTTCTCGCTCTGCCGCTCTCTCTCTCTCTCTCTCTCTCTCTCTCTCTCTCTCTCTCTCTCTCTCTCTCTCTCTCTCTCTCTCTCTCTCCTCTTTCATTCGATTTTACTACGAAACCTCGCATCCTCAGATACCGGAAGCAATATAGTCCGAGTGAACTAAATGAAATTCTTGTCCACATCGAGTCCTCCAGGCTGAGGAAAAGGGGTTGAAAAGAGGGCCGGGGTCTAAAAGCCCGGTTGAACGGACGAGAAAGTGATAGTGATAGGGGCTCACTCAACGGCTGACCCAACCTCCGGCACGTATCGACCGTCTCCTCTATCTCGCTCTCTCTTGCTCTCTCGCCTCGTTGAAGGCGAGTAATCGCAGTGGCATCCCCGCGGATTGCTCGAGTGAATTCCAAGCCCCCGTCGAAGCCCCTGGGCCCGGCTCATCGGGCCCAGGGGCTTCGACATAAGCTTTTCCACCGCCCTCTACTCCTCCAATTTTCGGAATACAGGGCTAATTGTTGCACTTCGTAATCAACAGTTGAAGGCGCCAAAAAGTAGAACTTTTTTTTGTCGACACTCCATTAAATGCAATAATAACAATGATAACGACGAAGTCTCGTTTCATCGTATTGAGAAAAAAATCGAGTTCGGCGCCGAGAATAATATTCTGACGTGATCGTCGTCGCGCGATAGCGATACTTTCAATTTACGCCTTTCCTTTATATCGTCGTTCCCGAATGAAAAAGCTCGGGAGCCGCGGACGTGCACCGCGAACCCCTCGTTACCTTCGAATGGTCGATCATCAAGCAAAACCACATCCGAATAACACGAGTTCCAAGCGCGGGAGAAATCTCCCCCGCTTTCGATATTCTTCCGCCGCACACTCGTACCTATCATCCTAACGACTATTGGAAACGCTCGTTTTGATGGGCGTTTCCACCACTCCCCGCGCAACCCGCTTTAGCGCGAAATATTAAAAGTTTTCGGTAAAGCACGATATATATATATATGTATATATATATATATATATATATATAGTGTGCGCGCACGTTTACACGAAAGGGCCTTTTCGTTACGGTTGTATATGCATGGGTTTACGTAGCGGGCGAGTTTCGTTGAATGGCCACGATTATTTCAGCGTTCACACCAAGTGATAAAGCCACGAGTAACCGCCCTCGTAAATGCTCCGACGTGTGCCCTTGGTCCGGGCTTTCTCATATTGTTTAGGTATATGAGAAAACATACATATGTACAGGGTAACAATTATAAGGTGGTCGTGTATTTTTGAAGGACCTGGCTCGAAGATTTTCGGTCTCAGAAACGTATATTTATTGGTTTTTTAGATCCTTGACGAAAATAGTACATTGTGAACCAAGGAGACAAAGTAGGACTTTTACGCCCAGTGCGATGTTTTCAGTCCGAGTTGTGGACGAGCACGAGGCGAAGACGAGTACTGAAATCATTGCGCGAGACGTAAAAGTCCCTGTCTCCACGGTGCATACGATTATTTATGAAACAAAACCATGTTTTCGGAGCTTTTGTATTGTTGAATACATATGGATGCAAACACGTGCAGAAAGTATATTGCATACGGAAGCTGTGTCGCCGGGCGGTGGAGGGGACAGAGGCCGCCCGTTGACACCAAACGTAATTTTGAAACGTATCAGCATATCATAATATAATATCTTATTAATCATTTATAACAATGCGTTCACCATTCACACGCACGAAAAAGGGTGGTAAACATCATTGTGTTATAGTACTTTTTTGAATGCATAATTATAATTGATTGTATTTACTATTTGTAAAAATAATTTTGGGGTGAACAAATATATGTTATTTATCCCGATACAAGTTTGTCGCGGTGTCAGGTGAAAGTGACAGCTGAAAGATCGACAGCTGTTCCACAACAGCGTTCAATGACCGTGAGCGTGACAAATGCAAACGCGCACATTGTTAAGACCTAGGCCCTAAAAGATCTCTTTTAGGTCCTGCTTACACGCACGAAAAGCAAGGAAAACATGGTTGTGGTATATAAAAAAAATATAGCGTATTCTTGTGATGAGGAGTCTTTGCCAAACAAAATTAAGCACTCTGGAAAAAAAATAAAAATTCCACTTTGAGCTCAGAATGAAAATAATTAAATTCCGAATATAAAACACTCCCAGGAAACTTTTTTTTTATATGGAACTCATTTTCATTTATCCACTTCAAAATGCATGTGTAATAATTTTTTTCTCGGCGACGGTATGCACAAAAAAAAATTTCGGGAGGGTTACGTATTTGGTATCCAATTTTTTTCATTCTGCTGTACTGAAAATGGATGTTTTAACGGAATGTTTAATTTTTTATGGCAAATACTACTCATGAGAAAACTACGCTATAGTTTTATTCGAAGAGGACTTGGAAAACAATTGTAAATCACATTTTTCTCAGCGGCATACTCGTGAGCAAAGTCCTCCAGAAACACACGGCCACTTTATTATAGTCACCCTGTATATGTATACAGGAGAAGGATATTTTGATTCCGTTATACTTGTGATGTTGACTATTAGCACATCTGATGCTTTTCTGGATGATATTTAATTTCCCTTGCAACAATTTTTTTATTTTGCACATAGAGTGGCCCTCAAAGTCCATATCGTCGAAATTACCTTTGCCAATATATATAATTTTGAAGACGTTCGACTTCAAGAACTGCTTGATCTCCATAGTAAAAGTAATTCGCTCAAAGAAAAATGAATAATTGGAGTAGTATTGAATGAATTAAGCAATTTAGTAAATTAGTAACTTAATAGTCTAGTATATTAATAAAGTAAGTTAACAAATTAGTAAACTAGAAAATTGATATATTAGTAAATTCAGAATAGAAGTAGTGTGTATTCAGCCGTTTCGATACTGAATTTTTATTTGTACGCGCCCCTCACACATTTCTCCCCTTTCGTCCAACTTTCACTTTTAATCTCTGGATTTTCCATTCAAGCTTTCGCTCTTTCTGCCCTGTTTCTTTATTTATATTCCTTTCCATTTTACCTCGGTATTTTACATATATACACACACACACGCACATATGTACAGCCTATTTGTGTACGCTAATTATAGACATATATAAGCGCACATAGGGATGGAAACTTGGAAGCTGGGACACCAATTTTGGAGCCCGAACTGTGCCCAACAAACATCAGCTTACAATCTACTGTGTAAATATATATATGTATATATATATATATATATATATATATATATATATATCTTTCATGGCATCTAGATGGAATATCGGGCTTGGATCCGCCTAGTATTCACCTATATACATACAAAGGCCTCGTCGAGATTTGCGGTCGCGTCGAATCACCCCAAACTGCTCGCACATACACACCCTCGTCCCTTTTTCACCCATCAGGGGTGGTGAACTAGTCAAAAGCTCAGAAATTCAAGAAGAGGGAGGGGGAACGAGAAAAAGAGAGGGAAAGAGAGGGAGAGAGAAGAAACGATAAGACCGCCGCTCACGAGAATGCTGGGGAGTAGATGGAAAATAGTCCGACCAACTTTTCTCTCGAAGCTATAAAATCCTCTCTTCTCCATTCGTTCTTTGAACATAATGTATATATGGATAGGTATAATACAGTGGCCCATACGTGAAGACGGCGGAGCCGTTTGAAAATGGTACGAGAGCCAGAGAGAGAGAGAGAGAGAAGGGGTGCTTGAAAGGGGTTGCATACGGTATAAGGGCTGTGGCGTATATTCGTATGCGTATAGACTTTCCGTCGATAAATCTTTCTCAGCCGGCGAACACCTCGAGGATCCTCGACAAATTTGTTTTGATCCCGTGACGATGAACGCTCTTTCTTTATTTTTTGTTTATAATTTTTTAGGGTTCCGTACCCAAAGAGCAAAACGGAACCCTATTGCTGACACTGCTGTCTGTCTGTCCGTATGTCACGGGTCTCTAGCTCGTAGACGGAATGAGTTACAGAATGGAAATTCGGATATTTTGTGCCCAATGTTGACCCAGGACCGACTGTAGAATTAGAAATTCAATGAAATTGTTTTTCATAGCGGTCCCATATGAAAACGAAGCAGAAAAAAAGTCTTACCCTGACACGCGGGGTGTCACTGATTAAAGCTCATTGAGTAGAGTACAAATATATTTTTTCTTTTTTATCTTCATGAATAAAGAAATGGGGGACCGTCAAAGTTGCCAGCTTTAGACCATTTTTGTTACGGGGTCTATGTCGAAAACTAAAGTAGTTAGGAATTAGGCATTTCTGTCTATTATGTACCATATACTGTATTTAAACAACAAATACTGGAAACGCCGATTCATAATGGAGCATATATAATAATTTATTGTGTACATAACATAATAAATTTATAATGAAAAAACATATAAAATTGATGTTATTTGAATATTTACAATACCAACTGACGTATTTATGGAGTCGGTGCCAGCCGAGAACGAGAGATTTTCGTCACGGGAGAAATTATATTGAAAATTTAAAAAAAGACTGTGGATCGTATATTTTATTAATTTTTCTTCGCCTCCTCTTTTTCTGCGAAGAATGTGAAATGAAATATTGGCAATTGGCTGGTCCCGACTCCGATAATAAGTCAGTTGGTAGTTTAAATAGTTAAATAATAATTTCATATATTTTCATCATCAGCTTACAGCAAGAATATACAAAGCTTCCTTTAGCCATCATCACCCTATATGGTTTCAGTTTAGTACTATCTAAGAACTAAGACAGAAAAAAGCATGACCTAATTAAATATCTAGTTTTAAAAAAAAGTTAATTGGTCATATGTACGGAACCCTAATGCAGCGAGGCTCGAACTCGCACTTGGCCGAGTTTTTTTAAATTTATTTGGTTTCTTCTTCACTGACATTCCAAGCGCGAAAATCGCGTGATTTATCTCCCGCTTGTGTGCGAATTTACGTCCCCAGGGAACGAAGAACGAATCCACTTCTCGCCCGCGCTTAGAACGAAGCACCTTATTGGAATGAGGAGGATTCGAATGGTGGTGAGTAGAAAAGACTGTCACTGTTTGGACCAACGATGGCGAGGCCGGAACGCGGATTTCAGCACTTTCAGTTTGGTACGACATCGACGAACTGGCTTATGTTGGCCTATCGGCAGAGACGAGCTTGACCCATCTCTCGGCCAACAATTGGATTCCACGCAGGAAGAATTTGGGTTCTTTGGAGGCAATCGGGTCATCTGGGTATTTTTCGACTGCTTCGTACGAGGTGAAGTGCCGAGATTTATGAAATATGAATTTTTGACTGAAGATAAATGGTTACATACTGAAAGTAATCCCAATAAAATGTTGCCCTTCAACTCACCCCAACCCTAATAAATAGGGGTTTGAAACTTAAAAATCGCCGTATCTCGATAATTAATAGTCCGATCAAAAAAGGTTTCAAATAAAAGTTGTTTGGAATAATCAAATTCGTATAAAGTTATCTGACGTCCAACCTCCTATCTTTGGAAATAGCGGCACAAAAACGATTCGAAAATTCGCGGTTGATGAGTGTGCGAGCGGAGTAGACATACCCCAGTGGAAAACGTAAGTCATCACCGCCTAGCCACAAGCTAGTAAAGTGATGTTTCGAATCGCCATTAGCTAGCCGTCTTAGCGACTCAGCCTTGTAACGTCTTGCTCCTCTAGTGACTGAATACAAAAAATTTAGATGGTGACTAGATAGGAAGAAATATCTCACGGCTGTATTATATTTCTGACCTAGCCATGACCTAGTTTTTTCAGCTAGCGGCTGGAAACAAAAAATTAGGTGGCGATTAGATTTAAAAAAATTTGCGGCTATATATTTTCGTGATTTTTTTACACATCATTACATCATCAGACCCTTTTACGATATTCTTCGTGGTTCATTAATCAGGGTTATGATATTTGCGCTGTAAATATATTAATGGTTCAATTTTAAAGTATCTCAGACAAACACTTACGCCGTAACGTGGTTTCGATCCCGGGACCTCTGGGTGATGAGGTGTGACGTTGTCCACTGAGCCATTTCTAGTTGTTTAATTTCTGAATTTTCTTGTCGTCTACATATGTTACACTAAACAATGTCAGATTATTGGAAAATGGGTGGATTAACAAATGTAAATAACATTATCGGATCAATGACTCAATTGCGTTCGCATTGAGAGCGATAATCGCATAGAATTATATAACCTTAAATTGTATTTGTCCGATCATTTATTCCGGCCAGTGCGGCCGCAGTAGGGAAGTGTTGGCTAGGTCATCGCTAGATGCCGACTTGAGGATTTTATTCATTCGCAACATGATCTGTAACTCAAGTTGCTTAACCAACCATGAGGCAGTCGCTCGATGGAACTACATATATTCACATAACAACACTTTGTCATTTGTGACCAAGATCGGCTGGGCAGTGACTAGCCAAGGGGTGCACAGCCGCATAGCTGGCTAGGTCATGGCTAGGTCATACCTACTTGCAAGTAGATATCTCGCCACGAGAATGCTTGCACTCGCAACGCCATCTGTAACTCAAGTTACATAGCCAGCCATGAGCCAATCGCTCGATGGAACTACATGTAGTCACATAACCACACTTTGTAATTTGTGACCAAGATCGGCTGGGCAGTGACTAGCCAAGGGGCACATAGCCGCAGTTAGCTAGTGTTGGCTAGGTCATGGCGTCATGCTCGCTTGAGAATTTTTTTCTTTTGCAAAGCCATCTAAAACTCAAGTAAGCTAGCCATCCATGAGTCATTCGCTCGATGGAACTACACGTAGTCACATAACCTTATACTTTGTCATTTGTGACCAAGATCAGCTGGGCAGTGACTAGACAAGGGCTAGATAACAAAACATTCACAATATTACTAGCTCATAGCAAGCCAACCATTGGTCAATTCGTATGAGCTCGACTGGGCGAGCCAGTTACTAGGTTGTAACTCAGACAGGCTAGAACAACTTCTACTCGGGTATCGCTGCGTCCTTGGCTGGATCAGTGGTACTCCTGTGTTTTTGTGCCGCTATTTTCAAAGATAGGGGATTGGACGTCGGATAACTTTATACGTTTTTTCTTATTCCAAACAACTTTTTTTTCAAACATTTATTGATCGGGCTATTAATTATCGAGATACGGCGATTTTTAAATTTTCAACACCTATTTCTTAGAGATGGGGCGAGTTGAGGGGCAACATTTTATTGGGATTCCTTTCAGTGTGCAGCCTCAGTCAAAATATCATATTCTACGCTAAAAAGTGCTGGGTTTTCGTCTCTTTTACAGTACTTTTCAGCGCTGACGGCATTGACCGGACTAAATGGTAATCGGCGGGAACGATGTCTGGGGAATATGGCATATGGGGTAGGATTTCCCAGTTGACTCCTCCTAATCGTAAGTACTTCTTAACCGGCTGAGCAGCATGTGGCCTAGCGTTGTCGCACTGCACAATCAACTCGCCATTGCAATCCTCCCATTCCGGCCATCTCCTCGTGCAAAGCTCACTTCAAACACGTCAGTCGTGGTCGATAAAAATCCCCAGTGATGCTTTTCGACACTTTAGCTCGTTACACACGAAATCCCTCTTTTGGTGGGTTTTCCGCGGTCCTTGTTTGTCCATAGAGGAATCACCACTTTGGAAGCGGCGAAAGCACTCTTAGAATGTTGAACTCGATGCAGCATGTTCGGCATACACTTCCTCTGGCAAACGATGCATTTCCGCCGGCGATTTCTTCGCCAGGAAATAATGGAGCGTAACTTGCCGCAAATGTGAATTATCAGGAACAAAACTTGCCAGTGTAAACTGTCACCTATGGCGTATCAGCGGGACTCTATGGACCTGTCGTCATGTGTATTACCAGCATTTAAACCGAGGACATGGTTCCCCTAATGCCGTCGATCGCCAGCGGGCCGTTTCGATATGCAACCATCTAATTAGACAAAATCATCGTTTCTTACGAAATGACGCTTTAAAAATGTTACTCGTTGACGACACCTGATTTATCTCGAAAAATATTGCTCCGATTAAGTATTGAGTGTAATAAAAGTTTGGGATTCAAAGGGGGACGTTAAGAAAATCGCTTTACGTCCAAAATTTAAAATGGCGACATTGAGATGGCCGACATGTTTTTTTTTGTTGTGGGATCATGAAATTAAGTTTTCACCAAAAAATCTATCAGACAAAAATTAACAACTTTCGTAGGAAAAGTTTTTTGATATCGTTCATAATTTTTAGGTTAGAATACCGAAATTTTGATATTTTAGCACTAATGTACCACAAGAAAGTAAAGCCTTTAACATCTTTGTGTAAGTATGTGCGTGAGTTTGTTTGAGTTATCGAATGAACCCAAATAAAATTGTTAGTTTTGGCCTAACCATTTGTTTGGAGGAAAAAAATCATAATCCCATTTAAAAAAACATGTCGGCCATCTTAACGTCGCCATTTTGAATTTTGGACCAAGAAATATTTTTTTTAACGTCCCCCCCATTCAACCCTAGAAGTTATATTATACTCAATACTTGATCGGGCCTGTATTTTTCAAGACAAATCAGGTGTGGGATTTAAATGGGACACCCGGTATATAATATTTTTTATATATAACAATTTGTATCATATGTTTAATGTATGATTATCTATATTATTATACTTTTTTTGTTTAAAGGAATACATACACGTATGTATATGTGTATATATATATGTATATATATATAAGCGTATAATCCCATTTAAAAAATCATGTCGGCCATCTTAACGTCGCCATTTTGAATTTTGGACCAAGAAATATTTTTTTCAACGTCCCCCCCATTCAACCCTAGAAGTTTTATTATACTCAATACTTGATCGGGCCAGTATTTTTCGAGACAAATCAGGTGTGCGATTTGAATGGGACACCCGGTATATAATATTTTTTATATATAAAAATTTGGATCATATGTTTAATGTATAATTATCTATATCATTATACTTTTTTTATTTAAAGGAATACATACACGTATGTATGGGTGTGTATATATATATATGTATATATATATATGTATATATATATATATATATATATATATATATATATATATATATATATATATATATATATATATATATATATATATATATATATATATATATATATATATATATATATATATATATATATATATATATATATATATATATATATATATATATATATATATATATATATATACATACACACACACACACACACACGACGATAAGAGTGCGAGTGAGAAACCGACGAAAGAATGAGGTACGAGAGCCTGTTACGGTATTCCGGCCACGATCCGCGTCGAAGGAAGCATCTGGGTGGTTCGTGAAGAAAGAACAAGCCGCCAAACAAAAAAAAAACATAAAAAAGAAAAGGAAAGAAAACGAGATTATCACGCGCGACTCTCGAGGAGCGATAAGAGGCGGACCGATGTCACGCTTCTTCCGACTCTTCTCCGCATGCGGCATAAACGCTGGCGCGCGCGATCACGCAAAGATCAAAGGTCCAATATGACGAATGGTCGATAGGTGCGCGCGGTTCCCGGTGTGCCGAATGTTGTACGGATCGTTCTTCAAGTGCAATGATGTTCCTCGTCTATTGGCTTAAACATAAACGCCACGTGTCCCACTCTTGCCCGAAAACTTTCGTTCGCATATGTCTACCGTTTTGCAGTGGTCCAAGAAAACAGGTCGATTTTCAGCATTTTTTTCTGATGAAAGTTTTGGCATGAGAAGCTCGGGATTTCACACACAATTTTAAAAAAGCCTCGTCAAGTTGAGTTTGTTTGGGAAAATATTGATAAACAGTGAAGTTATTATCATTTAAGGGGTTACCCCCACTTGCGATTTTGAAAAAATCAATTTTTTTTATTGCATTTTTTTGAAGTATAAGTATCTGAGAATATGTCCTGAAAATTTCAAGTCGATCCGAACAAAATTGACTGAGATATGAGCGTTGAAAGAGAAGAATCCGCGTTGAAAGAGAAACTTTAAACGCGTTTTTCTCAAAATGGCATTTCTGAAGTCGGTGACCAAGATTACTCGAACACTAATGAACCGATCTTCTTGAAATTTTGCAGGCTTATTTAATACATAAAAATGTAGTCTTTAATCGTTCGATTTTTTTTTCGAAAAAAAAAATGGCCGTTTTATAGCCAAAAAACAGCCGTTTTTTTCGTTAAAATCGAACCATTAACTTTGACTGTCCGGCATTTTGTGAAAAATGAATATTTTTTAAAATCCTTCGATTAAAGACTAGTTTATACTTATATTTGACTAAATCCATCCGCATTTTTTTTTCAGATGATCCACTTCGCCGCAATGTTGGTCACCGCAAACCGTGTATATAAAAACATTATTTCATTGACGGCCATTTGCCACTAAACAATGTAATATTTTTCAATAAAAAAATTACTGAAAGTTCTTCAAGATGTGTTCTTTAAGATGGTATATTGATCGATTAAAAAAGTTTTGTAGTTTTCTTTAAAAAAATTCATGAAAAAGGCCTTTTTTTGGGCTACAAGTGGGGGTAACGCTTTCATATATCGAGAGACCTTAATCGATATATTAAGGTTAATTTCCAGCTCACCAATTCTCGATGTATTAAGGTATCGATATATACCTTAATGTATCGAGAATTGGTGAGCTGGAAATACCATGCAATATCGGTTGGAAAGCAAAACGCATTGAAACGCGTGTATGTTTGTTCGAAATTCTTTCGCTATCCTGGCACTATCGCAATATGGCGTTATCTATCCAATAAATTTTGTTTATATTAATTTTTTTCCGTCTCCGAGTGAATTCGACAGTATTGGAAACAGCGGCAATCAGTGACACGCGCCGACTTTTGCTATTGCGCAAAAACACGACCATTGTCAGAGTACGTACTTAACCAAAAGCAATAACGAAGACGAAAATATGGACGTTCATACGTAACGCGTCGCGTGGCATGTGTCGACGTTTATTTGGGTTGCGGTAAAATTTTGCGTCGAGCAGCGGTTTCTCGTGAATAGTACAGCGAGTACCGGCAGTCTACGAACACAAATTCTCCAGAGGCCAGATCGTGCGGCTCCAAGTACACAGGTACGAATTTATGAAAATTGCTTCAAAGTCATAGTTAACATTTTGGGAGAATTGGAGTGTAAAAAAAATGATAGTTCGGGTGACTTTTTTTGTCTCTTTTGAAATGTGATTATAACAAGAAAAAAAATGCCTGAAAATGACTTTCAGGCATACGTTCCTGGTTCGTCATGAAGACGATTCTGTCACTCGTTTTCTTCGCACTTATTGGCGGTGAGTTAATTCAGATAGAATTTGGAGTTTTGGAACCGTTTGGATAAGTTTTAGGACTCGTTGCTCATAGACGGTGGTTGGTAAACTAAATGTGAGGAGCTTAAAGACCTGAGCTATAGTTACGGATTAAATAATCAAAGATAAATAAATTCGAGCTATTATCGAATTATTACAACCCACAATTGGTACTTGTACCACGAAGAAGATTATTTTGTGCAAATGACTTTCATTATTTGACATTAGCGATCCAAATCTCCAACATTTGGACCATAGAAGAATTTAATAATTGCGTTTTAGGACTCCTTTTTAAAGGAAGACATCTCTGTGGCGTGCCAAAAGAGGTCATTTTGTCAATTTTTTTTCTACTAGTTTATTTATTTTGTATTTGGAAAAAACGGTATGTTGTTAGGCATACATGGAACTTATTACGAGTAAATTTTTATTTAAAAAAAATTGTAAATGAACAACTTTATTGTAATATAATAGAGCCTCTGTATAAAAAATGTGGCCCAACGGTCAAATCGATAACCTGACAATGGTTGGTATGAAAAATAAAAATGTTTTACAATATATATAAGTGTAGTTCTCGTCGTAACTAGCCGTTTTTTGAAAAGAATCACAAAATGGCGGGTGTTGAAAAAAACGTCCTATTTTGGCGAAATCTTTACTTATATTCGAGGATTTGAAGAATGCTGAACGATAGATCGCAATTACGAGATTTATTGAAAATCGATGGCAATTACGGGAAATTGAAAATCGGACCATTATAGCTAGTTACGATTCCGGTCAAGTCGAAAAAAGTCGTTTGTCGACCTCGACGTTGACCTGAACTTGGTCAAGTTTCAATATAATCGCTTGAAATGTTTCCCAGATATTCTTGAATATGTATGCTTTGAGAAAATGCCAGAACAAAACCGATTTTCTTTAACCCGTCAAAGTGGTCTCCCTCCAATATTGTTTTCTGTCCAAATTGTTGCTCTGTTGTTCACCGAATACCTACATTTTCCAATTGACATCTCAAAGACAATCATTCCAATTAAAAGAACGGTCTTTTATCTGCAATGGCTTATAGATATGTGTTCTCGCGAAACAATTGAAATATTTGTCTTTAAGGCGTTACCCCCACTTGTAGCGCAAAAAAGGCCTTTTTCATGAATTTTTTAAAAGAAAACTACAAAACTTTTTTAATCGATCGATATACCATCTTAAAGAACACATCTTGAAGAACTTTCAGTAATTTTTTTATTGAAAAATATTACATTGTTTAGTGGCAAATGGCCGTCAATGAAATAATGTTTTTATATACACGGTTTGCGGTGACCAACATTGCGGCGAAGTGGATCATCTGAAAAAAAAATGCGGATGGATTTAGTCAAATATAAGTATAAACTAGTCTTTAATCGAAGGATTTTAAAAAATATTCATTTTTCACAAAATGGCGGACAGTCAAAGTTAATGGTTCGATTTTAACGAAAAAAAACGGCCGTTTTTTGACTATAAAACGGCCATTTTTTTTCGAAAAAAAAATCGAACGATTAAAGACTACATTTTTATGTATTAAATAAGCCTGCAAAGTTTCAAGAAGATCGGTTCATTAGTGTTCGAGTAATCTTGGTCACCGACTTCAGAAACGCCATTTTGAGAAAAAACGCGTTTAAAGTTTCTCTTTCAACGCTCTTTCAACGCGGATTCTTCTCTTTCAACGCTCATATCTCAGTCAATTTTGTTCGGATCGACTTGAAATTTTCAAGACATATTCTCAGATACTTATACTCCAAAAAAATGCAATAAAAAAAAATCGATTTTTTCAAAATCGCGAGTGCGGGTAACCCATTAAAGAGTTTCGACACCAAAATCAAACTGCTTGTAGACGATTGAAATTCCTATTACCAAAAGATTAATTTAGGATGCATTGACTGTCCAAAAATTAATCCGTTTCACCACATAGTTTCGGAGATTTTGAAGATTCAAGTTGTGCTTTGTTCGAGTATTATTAATTAACCAAGTGGAAAAACCGCTTAATTTTTTAACACGACATTCCTGATACTAATCGCAGTATGTGCAGTTTTTTAAATTTCAATGAAACCATTATTTCAACCCCACAGCTCTATAACTAGTGTTTAGGAAGTGCCACGTGTATTTCCGAATGGATGAAGGTTCGAGTTGAACCTTCATGGCACGTGGCACTTTGCAAACACTAGTTATAGGGCTGTAGGGGTTAGAATAATGCTTTGATTGAAATTCAAAAAATTGAACAAACAGCGATTAGTGTCAGGAATGTCGTGTTAAAAAATGAACTGGTTTCGCCACTTGGTTCATTAATAACACTCGAACGAAACTCAACTCGAACCTTCAAAATTTCCGAAAGTATGTGGTGAAACGGATTAATTTTTGGACATTCAATGCATCCTAAATTAATCTCTCGGTGATATGAATTTCAATCGTCTACAAGCATTTTGCTTTTGGCGTCGAAACTCCTTAAGGCGGGACAATACATTTAAAACGATCCAAAAATCGATTTCTTTTTTTTCGTTAAATGATAGAACTATATATGTAGAATATTTGCTCGAAGTTTCAAATTCAAAAAACTTCAAACTTCAAAGTCTACAGGAAGCTAGACTGCACGCCGATTCGCAACTCCCGCGGCGACCTTGCTGTAACACTCTGCCACAGCTCCGCCATTTTGATGATGAATTAATTGAAAAAAAAATTGTGTTGTATACTTAAATATACTATTAAAGTATACCTGAAGTTTGATAATTGTAGAATAATTATTTCTTAGTTTAAAAAATCCCTCAATATTGCTAATTTTTTTCCTGTCTAAATGTATATCCCGCCTTAAAAAAACGTGAAAAATTAATTTGCTTTGAAAATGGTCGAAGAGACCGCCGAATGAATGAACAGCTGATAATTGGAAGCAAGTTAAAAACGATCGGTATGGGAATAGAAATAATGGCTGACCGTACGAGACGGATGATAGGCGCAACACCGATATCAATTGAGGAGGCAGCGTATTTCGTGTCGATAAGAAAGACCGAGGCGTACCATTGCGGTGGTGCGCTGATAACCCGAAAACACGTCCTCACCGCTGGCCACTGTGTTCTTGATACACTTGGATTACATCGCAACTTGACGGTTAGTACAGTCGTGCTGTCGCTGAAAAACCCCGTAATCGGAAAAAAACAGACCACTTTTTTAACAGGTGATTCTGTTGGTGCCGCGGGTGCTAAACCCAAGTATGCCTCAAAATCGCGGTGCAGGGTTTTTTTTAGGGGATGAAGGGGGATGGGGGTGGATTGATGCCAAACTACAACCCCTAGGAGGTTGGCGCCGTGAGACAAAAAGTTCAGAAAAATCCGGGCTTTAGTTTCGTCCACAGCGCCGAAGTCGTGGTAGTTCATTTTGGGGGTGAAAAGTCGGGTGAAATTTTGAAAAATCAGTTTTTATTCAATAACTCTTTAGGATAAATTCGTACACTTTTTGTTCAAATGGGAACATTGTAGCCCTTGAAAAGACGCGTCGATCGAGCATTTGATCATCACTCTTCAATAATATCGTCACCCCCAAAAAGACTGTCGAAAAACCAAATAAAAATTGTATATTGAATAACTCAAAAACAGTCGGTTTTTTGGGTATAGTTGAAATGTACGAAATGTAGAGAATAATTTTCTCTATATTTTCGTTTCTATGGACCACCCTTGAATTTTGCTTTTTCCAACCCCTCTCGGAGGTTGAAAATAAAAAAAGAAATTCTGGGAAAATTGCACGAATTCGCCACCGTGGAACAATTTGTAGATTGAACCCTCAGCTAAACTTTGTCCACAGTGCCAAACCGGTATCTTTTTATTTTCGGTCAATGGTTTTTTCAGAATTTCATTTTGAATTTTCAACCTCCGAGAGGTTGAAATAAGCAAAATTCAATGGTGGTCCATAAAAGTGAAAATATAGAGGAAAATATTCTCCACATTTCGTCCGTTCAAACCATCCCCGAAAAATCGATTGTTTTTGAGTTATTAAATAAACATTTTCTTTGATGATATTTCAACCACTTCTATCGGGGTGAAGATATTATTGGAGAGTGATGATTAAATGCTCGATCGAAGCGTCTCTTCAAGGATTACAACGTTCCCATTCGAACAAAAAATGTACGAATTTATCCTAAAAAGTTATTGAATTAAAACTGATTTTTCAAAATTCCACCCCACTTTTTCACCCCCAAAATGAACTTCCACGACTTTGGCGCTGTGGACAAAAATAAAGCCCGGATTTTTCTGAACTTTTTGTCTCACGGCACCGACCTCCTAGGGGTTGTACCTCGGCATTAATCCACCCCCAGCCCATTTCATCCCCTAAAAGACCGTGCACCCTGATTTTTAGCCAACCTCGATTTAGCACCCACGGCACCTACAAAATCACCTGTCAAGAAACTAGATTATAAGAAAAAACATCTGATTCCAATACACTGTCCGACTGTACTAGGTGCTGGTCGGTACGGATCAAAAAAACATAGGAGGTACCCGTCATCAGATTCAGAAGATGCTTTACCCCCCAATGTACAGAGCGACAGATCTGAAGGACGACATAGCTGTCATAGTCGTGAGTGAAAGCAAAATACTTCGGGGATCCCTGGCAACTCTCCAAATCAAGCCGCTTGCTAAACTCCGCCGCCTAAAAATGTCGTTCACTTTCGTCCAATGCGTTGCAGCTGACGGAATCCGTGACATTGGGCGACAAGGTAAAAGTTATAGCGTTGCCAGGCGAGGAGCCAAACTACGACGAGACGGCCAGGTTGATCGCATTCGAAACACCGACAGCTCCTCATAGGAACAGTCCGCTTCATCAATTAGAGACCCATGTATTCCCCGTTGACCAGTGCCTCGTGCGAGAGGCTCAATCTAATCCCCACCATGCCGATATGTTTTGCGGAACAATCGAAGATTTCCAAGCAATAACCCGCGTGAGTACCCACGTTATGTACACTGTTAAAAAAGATTTACTTGATTCAACTATGATCAACTTAGGTTAATTATTTTTTTGTCACCCCACGGCCGACTACGATTTTATTTATGACAAATACATTTTTCTTTGTTTGTCTTAAGGGGTTTTATCACTTTAGACGCTGAAAAAGCCTGTCTTCATGAATTTTTTTGATAGGTTTATATTATAGATATTGATATAAAAGTTGTGACACTTAATAAATACACTATTAAAATACATTTTAAAAAATGGCAATGTATTTATGTAAGCGAAGCCAACTTTAAACGCGTTTTTCTCGAAACAACGTTTTTCGACGGCTTGTTGATAAAATCTTCGAAACTACTGAACCGATCCTTATGAAATTTTACCAACATATTCTTTAAAACTATTGCTCTAGCGTGAATCAATTTTTTAAAATGTTTATATTCACTATTTTTTCCCAAAAACGGGGGAAGAAAAACACGTGTATTGTTTTCTTTTTCCGAAAAATGTCCACTATTTTACTATTTTTGCATATATAAAAAATCGTATGATATGCGCTATAGCCATGAACATACTGCATCTACAACCGTTTGATTTTTTTGTTTTGGATGATCCATCTCCGAGATTTCATCAACAGCGCAGACCTACAATTTCTTTAACTACCATTTCGTTTATAAATAGTGATTTGGATGAATTACATTTTTTTAAATTGTATTTTGAAAGTGTAGTTATTAAGTGTAACAACTTTTATATCAATGTCCATAATATGAACCTAACAAAACAATTCATGAAAATAGCCTTTATTAGCATCCAAAGTGAGGAGACCCCTCAAGCATTCCTGGATGTCGAGGATTCAATAAATTCTTAGGCGATCAAAATACAAAATGTTGAATTGAACGTATACGAGATGGATTCAAAATAAACATATCTTCATTTGCATGCAGCAAATGGGTCGTAAATTCAAATTTAAAAGAATAAAAACTTATCCCACGTAATAAAAAAATCGCTCAAAAACATCGTTATTTGTTTTATCTTATAAACAATTATAGCTTACCTTGGAAATAAAGATTATTTGTTTTAATTTAAAAAACGGTAGTATTTTATTTTTTAAATCAATCAAGTATACAAAAAAATACTAAATTATTTATGTAATAGCCAAAAAATGTTGCACACAAAGTTATATAAGGCATCGAAATAATCGCATTAAAAATGCAAATTTTTATTTTATTATTCACATTATCATAATAAAAAATTGATATCACCATCATTGGAAAATACAACGTATGAATCCCACACACACACACATGTGAAAATGCACTCAACTCAATAAAACGTTCAAACAGCTCCATTTAGTCTACGACTAAATATTTTTCTAAGTTAATCCGAAAATTCGTCAAATACTAAGAATTATTAAGAGCATATGAATGTTTTATTACTCGACACTTTTAAGTAGATCTTGATTTTAATTAATAAAACGATTTGAAATAAATCTCAGAAATGGTAGGATCAAATTTTTAAAAAACATTGATTTTTCGTTTTCCATCGAAAATTTCGATGGATACCTACAGACGTGTTTGTATGGTTCCAAAATTGCTTAGGTCTGACTCCCCACACTTTTTACGATTTCCTGACATTTTTCAACTGCTATTTTCACATTTACCCTTACTGCGGTCAGGATGGGAACATGCTCATTGGATTCTTCCCACATATCAGCCTTTTTGCGGGGCACGCGATCAGCCATGGATACACCTGTTTACCTTACTTTGTCCGGTTACTCGTTGCAGGGCGACAGCGGTTCACCACTCATCCAGAATGGAAAAATCGTAGGTGTAGTTTCGTGGCTAAGCGTAGTAGGTAATAAACTCACCTACTATACGAACGTCCGCAGATTCTCGACTTTCATTAATAAAGCGAAGAGATGCCTACTATCTACGTGTGTAATTACGTAACATCGGCATACGTTTTGTATCCCTCCATTCAACGGGCTACATCTACCTAGGTGAGTCAAAAAATGGCATTTTCCAAAAACATTTTTGTTCCATATCTTTTAGTTATATTCCTAAAATTGAACAAGATCATGTCCCGGGACGTGATGTCTCGAGCACCACTCCATGGATTGTTTCAAAATTTACAGGAGATACGAAGAGAAACATTCAACGGTAGTTGACGATCTCACTTTTTTTGTGAGATCATCAACGATAATCGAAGATCATCAACGACTCGTGTTTATTGTTAACTTGACTAACGCGTTTCGTTTCTAAATTTCAGATGGACCGTTCAAGCCGAAGAGTTCTCATCGCCAAACGTCGCTAGAAAAATGTCATCGTCAGCCGGCGGCCATGTTTTTGTTTTCTGTATTTTTTCGAGGCTCTCATTGCATGCACCTTGGTGTTTAAAAAAATGCGTTTCCTTTTTACCAACCGTTTGCCAGAAAAAAATCGGAATTTGACCATTTTTTCAGGCTTCTAGGTAGGTGTAGCCCCTTAACGGACAATTTCTATTGAAATAAAATCGAAGAGATCGCGTAAGAGCTCTGACAAAAAACGAGATCGCCATTTTTTAATCCAACTCCATTTTGGGAATTGTTTAGGGCATGAAATTCAAATGGGACACCCTGTATATACGCACACGCGTGTGCGTGTGGGTGCGTGTGCGTATGTGAATGGCTATTTGCAGCTGGCACACGCATAAAAGATTCGTGAACCGTGACGGGTATGAGGCTCCCACGATTCAAGCCTCGGACACGTTTCCGTGACGTATTGGACTATTGGAAACCAGCTGGGCGTTTGCCGTCTCCGGAGACGCCAGGAATCGGATAATCGCATATTGGTCACTGGAGAACGGTGTGTGCGTGTGCCTGCATGCTCGTGCATACTGGGCTCATCGAAGAACGACGCGATTCCCTGCGTCTATTGATCAGGCTCGGTGTTCCCTGACTAATGGCGCTCGATATTCGGCATGACTTGTCCAGTGAATAATCATCCGTTGAATGGAACAACGGTTCGCGGGAGAACGAAACGTTCATAAATGAAAGGGTTAGAGAATCGTTTTATGAGGAAATCAGGATTTAGAGAATGAACTTGATCGTGATAGGAGTTGCATATCAGGCCTGACGAAAATGAGGCTTTTCTACTTAGACTTGGGCTTGTCACATCACAGTAAAAAAAATCGAAGGAATATACTTGGATCGAAGTGTTCGAATTTGGACACCGGAAGTATTATCCATGATTTTTATTAAATGGACTTTATCACCGTGAACGTTCGGGATTCAGTGAATGAGCTTAAGGTAGTTCCTCTGCGAAAATCTCAACCAAAAGTTTACATACTATGTTCATGTTTAAAAGATTGATAATTGGTTTAATTAGTAATGAATAAAATTAAAAACTACGCAATATTGACTCGGTACTAGTAGATAATACGATGGATATCATTTATTGCCGTAAAATATATTTTGTATTGTGTTTTTGATCGACCATTGTCAGTAAACTTTTTGCCGGGACTGTTCAGGCTTTGCCCCAATTGTTTTTTTTCCAGGCTTTGCCAGGCTTTGCACCAAAATTGTGAAGGCTTCTCATGGTTATATCTTGGAAACTAGATGGTGAATCATTCTCATTTTTTTTTCACATTATTCGTGATATCTTACTGTAGCTTATCCTCGTTTTTGATCAATTTCTTAATTTTAGTTTTGACGGTAGAATTAATGATGCTCTGTTTGCCCATCATAACGCATTTGTTACGTGTAAACCAAGCCAACTTTAAGTGTAAATATCTCAGGTTTGGGGTGGTCAAACTTATTCAAATTGCACAGATGTTTGGATAATGTATTAAATAACGTATATGTCAAATTTCAACCATGTCTTAATTCAACTCTTCTGTGGAGATACTACCTTAATGTAATAGGAGCCGCATGTGAGGTCTGACCAAAGAGGGGCTTTTCTACTCAGAGCTGTGCTTGGAATTGGAATAAATAAAATCAAAGGAGTATACTTGCATCAAAGTGTTCGAAAATTAATGTTAATTTTTATAGAAAAATGAAATTAATGAAATTGTCCGAATTTGAGTACCATCAGTATTATTAATGATTTTTATTACATTGACTTTATCGTCGTGAAAATTCAGGATTTAGCTAATGAGCTTGATCGCAATAGGAGCCGCTCCTTAGGTCTGACAAAAGTGAGGCTTTTCTACTTGGACCTGGGCTTGTCATATGAGTATGCAAAATCGACGGAATATACTTGGATGAAAGTGTTCAAAGATTAAAGTTAATTCATATAGAAAAACGCAATTCATCCCATTGTCCGAACTTGAACACCGGAAGTATTATCCGTGATTTTCATTGAATTGACTTTATCACTGTAAAAGTTCGGGGTTTAACAATCAACTGGATCGTAATAGGAGCCGCGCGTCAGGTCTGATGGGAATGGGGCTTTTCTACTCAGACCTGGGATACCGGAAGTATTATCTATGATTGTTATTAAATGGACTTTATCACCGTGGATCGGGATTTAGCGGATGAGCTTGATCGTAAAAGAAGCCGCACGCCAGGGCTGACCAAAATGGGACTTTTCTACTCGGACCTAGGCTTGTCATGTGAATAAATAAAATCAAGCGAGTACAATTGCATCGGAGTGTTCGAAAATAAACGTTAATCCATATAAAAAAAAAGAAATTAATCAAATTTTCCGAATTTGCGTACCATCAGTATCATTCATGATTTGTATTAAATTGACTTTATCACCGTGAAAATTCTGGATTTAGCGAATACGCTAAATCCAGAATTTTTAAATATATCAATTATTAATGCAATTTTACTCTTTTACAATATACAAGCGTATTAGCTTGATCGCAATAGGAGCCGCTCCTTAGGTCTGACAAAAGTGAGGTTTTTCTACTTGGACCTGGGCTTGTTATATGACTATGGAAAATCGAAGGAACATATTTGGATCAGTGTTCGATTTGATTTTTATCAAATGGACTTTATCACCGTATAAGTTCGGGATTTAGCGAATGAGCTTGATCGTAATAGAAGCCGCACGCCAGGGCTGACCAAAGTGGGACTTTTCTACTCAGACCTGGGCTTGTCATGTGAATAAATAAAGTCAAAGGAGTATAATTGCACCAAAGTGTTCTAAATAAACGTTAATTTATATAAAAAAAATTAAATCAATAAAATTTTTCGAGTACCATCAGTATTATTCATGATTTATATTAAATTGACTTTTTCACCGTGAAAATTCAGGATTTAGCGAATAAGCTTGATCGCAATAGGAGCCGCTCCTTAGGTCTGACGGAAGTGAGGCTTATCTACTTGGACCTGGGTTTGTAACATGAGTAGGAAAAATTCAAGGAATATACTCGGATCAAAGTGTTCAAAAATTAACGTAAATTTATATACAAAAATGGAATTAATTTAATTTTCCAAATTCAACCACCGCAAGTATTATCCATGATTTTTGAAGAATTGATTTCATCACCATAAAAATGCAGGATTGAGTGAATGAGCTTGGTAGTAACAGAACACGCACGTTTGGTCTGACGAAAGTGAAGCTTTTCTACTTAGACCTGCTCTTGTCACGTGAGTAAGAAAAATCGAAGGAATATATTTGGAACAGTGTTTGAAAATGAATGTTTATTCACATAAAAAAATGAAATCAATTCAACTTTCCGAATTTGAGTATTATCCATGATTTGTATTGAATTGACTTCATCATCATTTAGCCCTCAAAACCCATTACCATCTATGACGGAAAGTATCATATATTAATTGTTTACCGTAAATTTCTCACTAACGATGTTATTGATAACCCTTTTTTCATTGAATTTAGCATCAGAAGCATTATTATTAAATCGTAATGTTTCTTTTCCTATTTCCGAAGGACCCCCCTTATTTATGTTTGCCAGAATGATTCCAGTTTCTTTATTTCCTAATTCCCTTTTCTTTGAGAGAGTAGAAGAAGCCGACAGCGAAGTTTGATACTAGGCAGGGTCGGGCCAGCTGCACGCTACTAATCTCAACGAGAATAGTCGCGTAATAAATCTTACCCTTCTCAAGCACATGAGCTTGGCGTCGAGAGCGCGAGGGCAAGAGAGAGAGAGAGAGAGAGAGAGAGAGAAAGAGAGAGAGAGAGAGAGAGAGAGAGAGAGAGAGAGAGGTTAAGGGAGGAACAGGGTAGCACGCTATTCTATACATATATATATGCATACAAATACACTTTCCCTCGTTCCTTTCAGCTTTTTCCTTCCTTTCCTTCATCGTAATTCTTGTGGACGGCCGCGAAAGCTCAAGATTTCTTGTACATCGTTTAACCGGAGAATACAGGGAAACGCGCCAAGCGCGCGACGAGTGGAATAGTGACTCATGTGGAGAATAGTTCCGTGGGAAGTTGTACGCAGAGGATAGCGGCAAAAGTTCGCAGATGTGCGAAGCGGTTTGAGCGACACCGGAAGAAAGACAAAGATGAAAAAGGGGGAGAGAGAGGTCAGGAAGGAAGGAGAGTCCATTCGTCTGTCACAAAAAAACGGAAAAAAAACGGCAGACCAAGGAAAACCGGTCTCTCTCCATCTCTCACTATGATTGGCCAAATTACCTGGGTTTCAAACTCTGTAGCCAATGGGAATCTGTATTATTTCAGCTTGTGACGTCCGTTCGTCTGTCGCGGCGAATTGCATGGTTGTACATTTGTACATGTGTATATTTTGGTATTTAATCATCTGTATATTTTTATATAATTGATTCATTATCATAATTATATTTGTATATTAATATATTTGCATGTCTGTATGTCAGTCTATCAATGTGTTTGAGTTTGTTTGGGTTGTCTGTCATAGCGGAGTATATAGTTGTGCATTCGTATATTTGTATACTCATGTAGATGTATATTTTTATATTGACATATTTGTATATTAATGTATCTGCACATTTGCATATCAGTGTATCAATATGTTTTTAGATTTGTGTAGTGGCATCTTTGTATATTTAGTTTATTCGTAAATTAATATACGTAAATATTTGTTTATTAGTATATTAATATATTATATATTGATATATTAGTATATCAGTATATTAACATGTTTGTACATTCGTATATCAATATACTTTGAAGGTAGGACTACGTTAAATTATCGGGTATTAATATCGGGGGGGGGGGGGCACCTTTTTTCTCTTTTCCGTATCTACATGCTGAAAATTTGATGATCCAGGCCCGGGCTGAGTTCTCTCGAATATGCACTCTATTACGAAGCAGGTACTCCGCCAAGAGTGGCCGGGGCTGTTCGTCTCTTCTTTTGTTAGATAGGAGAGCCCGGGCATATAAAGCAACTGCGGCCCCGCGCGATGGCAAAGAAAGAACGGCCGGCATTAAATTTTACGCAAGAATTTATAACCCACGACTCGAGCTTTCGTTGCACATTCAAGCTCCTCCCGTTGTCCTTGCTCGGGAAAAAAATTAAAATAAGTGCGAGTCGTTAATTTAACGTGTTTGATTGCCATCTTTTTTCGAGAAGAGAATCTTTGACGTACTTGGTATTCTATCAAATTCCTGTTTCGTTGGGGGTTGTATTAGGAAACGCCGGATGTTGTGGGAATTAATTGCGAGAAAAATAATTGTGGTGTTTATTCTTTTTTTGACGCCTGATAGGTATTGTTGTCGTTGCAAAACGAGAGACAGAGAGAGAGAGAGAAATGTTGACATTCGAGGCTTTTAAATTGCAATATTCGCTAACGAAATATTGAAAACAATTTACCATACTAACAGTTCTAAAAACTGACTTGTGATGATCTATTTTTTCCGTCGATTGTTCATTGATAATTATTCATAATATATAATTATTTTTGAGAAAATAAATATTATGGCGTATTTATTTTTTCACCGTTTATCAATTCCTATAAATATTCCTCGAATTCGTGATAAATTGATTATTAAGGGGTTACCCCCACTTGCGATTTTGAAAAAATCGATTTTTTTTATTGCATTTTTTTGAAGTATAAGTATCTGAGAATATGTCCTGAAAATTTCAAGTCGATCCGAACAAAATTGACTGAGATATGAGCGTTGAAAGAGAAGAATCCGTTGTGTAAACGACCGGCTAGTCTGCCGTCTGGCGCACTCGACCCTCCCTCCGACCTTCAATGCATTGTTCGATGAAAAGGGTCGTATACCTGGCATTCACAACGTTCATATAATAAACTGGAATTTATAAAAACGGGCCCGGAATAGATGACTCTATGTAAGTTTACAAAAAAATATATTTTCTTCGTGTAAACTGAAATTGAAACTTTAAACGCGTTTTTCTCAAAATGGCATTTCTGAAGTCGGTGACCAAGATTACTCGAACACTAATGAACCGATCTTCTTGAAATTTTGCAGGCTTATTTAATACATAAAAATGTAGTCTTTAATCGTTCGATTTTTTTTTTCGAAAAAAATGGCCGTTTTATAGCCAAAAAGGCCGTTTTTTTTCGTTAAAATCGAACCATTAACTTTGACTGTCCGCCATTTTGTGAAAAATGAATATTTTTTAAAATCCTTCGATTAAAGACTAGTTTATACTTATATTTGACTAAATCCATCCGCATCTTTTTTTCAGATGATCCACTTCGCCGCAATGTTGGTCACCGCAAACCGTGTATATAAAAACATTATTTCATTGACGGCCATTTGCCACTAAACAATGTAATTTTTTTCAATAAAAAAATTACTGAAAGTTCTTCAAGATGTGTTCTTTAAGATGGTATATTGAACGATTAAAAAAGTTTTACAGTTTCCTTTAAAAAAATTCATGAAAAAGGCCTTTTTGCGCTACAAGTGGGGGTAACGCCTTAATTGATAATTATTTATGATATATGATTATTGTTGAAAAAATAAATTCAATATATTTTTTTTCTGTAAATTCTATAAATAATTAGGCATTTATATTTTACGAAAACAATATACCATTATAACATTTCTTTTTACTGTTAATGGGGATAATTATTGTCAAAATTTCGTTAAAGACTGATGTTTTTTTTTCAATTCCTTGAATAGAGACATTTCCCGCTTCCTCTCTGTCTTTCTCTCTCTCTCTCTCTCTCTCTCTCTCTCTCTCTCTCTCTCTCTCTCTCTCTCTCTCTCTCTCTCTCTCTCTTTTCTCACACTCTCCAGTGACAACGACGCCGATGTCCAACGTGTTCGGAACACTCTTACCAGTCCCAACTGTCGCTCCCCAGTCCGGAAACGTGACGAGGTGGAGGACGAGGATATGGATTTAGATGTCTCGATCTCCCGTGTCCCGTGTCCAGACCTTGCCAGGATGATCCTGTTGCCCCGATGATTTATTACTCGCAGCCCGTGGAGACGTAACGGAGACTCTGCTTGATAAAAGTCTCACGACAAATTGACGCTCTTGCTTTCCATCTTATTGGATTGCGCGATATGATATGCGAAGGGAAAAAGGCTGCACCGTGCGTCCTTCCGCGAAGAAAAAACGGTAAAGAAAATTCTACTCCCTTCTGGAATGACGTAACAGTGCGATAGTATATCCTGCAACCCCTTGTCCGGTGACGTGGGGAGAGCACATCGCCCTGACACAGATGTCGATTACTTTTTCTCCAATGGAAAGGAATTAAATTGATAAAATTGATCGCCTGTTTTGTTTTTTTTCATGCGTAGGAAAGATCTTGACTGATGAAGACTTTGGTCAAAACATTCGAAAATTAACGCTAGTTTATATAGAACAATTGTATTAATTTCATTTCCCAAATTTAAACACCGTAAGTGATTATCCGTGATTTTTGTTGAAGTGACTTCATCACCGCAAAACATCAGGATTTAGCAAATGAGCTTGATCGTAATGGGAGGCGCACGTGATGTCTGACCAACGTTAGGACTTTCTACTTATTGTTAGACCAGGGCGTCTGACGTGAATAAATAAAATTGAGAAACAAACGGGGATCAAGAGATTCGATAATTAACGTTAATTTATATAGAAAAATAAAAATCATTCAATTTTTTAATTTGAAGACCGGAAGCATTATCCATGATCTTGATTGAATTGACTTTATGACCGTGACAGTTGAGGATTCAGCAAATGAGCTTGATCGTAATGGGAACCACATGCGCGGTCTGACCAAAGTGAGGATTTCTACTTAGACCGGGGCTTACCATGTGAACAAATAAAATCAAAGGAATAAACGGAGATCAGAGTCTTCGACAATTTTGGTTAATTTATATAGAGAGATAAAGGTCATTCAATTTATTTAATTTGAAGACCGGAAGAATTATCCATTGTTTTAATTGTATTGACTTTATCACCGTGAAAGTTCAAGATTCAGCCAATGAGCTTGATCGTAATAGGAGCCGCACGCCAGGTCTGACCAAAGTGAGGATATTCTACTTAGACCAGAGTTTTTCACGTGAATGATTAAAATGCAAGGAATAAACGTAGATCATTTATGTTAATTTATATAGAATAATAAAACTCGTTCAATTTATTTAAGGGACCAGTCCACTTTGAAAATTTCAAAAAATCGAAAGCAACCACGACTTGAAGAAATCGACGATAATGAGCAATCAGAAGGAATTTTGTACGGTGCAGGAATTGCCGATTGAGTTTAGGTAAGAGTTTTTCATGGTATAAACTTCAAACGCGTTTTGCTCGAAACAACGTTTTCAAAATCTAGCTCCATCGTATCTCTAAGACTAATAAACCGATTCTCTTGAAATTTGAACCACATATTGTAAACATGATTCGCAACAAGATGACTCGCAATGATTTTAAAATTTTGATTTTTACTCTTTTTTTTGCGAAAAACTGCAAAAAACCGAATTTTTTAAATACTTTTTTCGTTTTTCATCTGCCATTTTTTTTATTTTTTGATAAAACTTTATATCCGAGGGTCATTTTGTAGCTGGTGTCATGCTGAATCTAATGAACTTTGTTTTTTTTTTTTGTTTCAGACAAACTGTTGCCGAGTTGTGATGGAGCTACCTGGCCCACCTATTTTTTAGGTGTTACGTTAAACTATAGTTTTTGTACTTAAAAATGAATTAAAATG
>OY723390.1:50046526-50056526 GCA_963210295.1 Ophion ellenae
AAAACAATGATAATGTACGTAAAATAATCATAATAATGCTAGTAATACTATTTGCAGAAATATCAACAAAGTAGTGTATTATATTGTACGCTGCTAATAATTATAAAAAAAATAGTAATAATAATAAATTTAAAGAAATAATAACAATAATAATAATAGACAAAATAATAATAAATAATAATAAAAATTATGTCAAAAGAAAAAATAATAAATAATAATCAAAGTTATAGTTGAAAAATAATATCTTAAAATCACAATACTATCAATTTGCAAGGACTAATTATTCCACTACGAAATTATATCAAATTTATTAAATTATCATAACAATACTCTAAAAAAACGTGCGAAAAGAAAGAATAAAAATTGTAGCCACGAAAGCAGCAATAACAAAAAAATTTCATTGAATCCTCTGACAAAATCGTGGGCGGAGGCGATATTTATAATCGAAGAGAAAGAGAGGGGAGAGAGATAGAGAGAAATGCGCGTTTATTACGTACTCTTTAGAGAGCGAGAGAGAAAGAGCGACGGAGGAAGAGAAGAAAAGAACGACGAAGGAGGCATTGAATAAATAGTGCTTTGTTTGCACCACGAATCAACATTGCCTGCTGGATTAATCAAGCCTAATTATGTTTTTAACGAACCACCCTCGTTTTCCCCCAGCCGCCCCTTGACGCAGCTCTCTCTGACGTAATTATCGAACTCACCAGAGAGTGCGTCCCTAGCCCAACCACAAACGAGAAGCTTCCGCAATCGGAGCTTCAGCTTCACAGAGCGTGCGAGTGGTACGTATGGATACATGAAGTGTCACGCATCGCAGCGCCCTCGTCACAGACATCCACCATCACCGTTTTACTCCCAATCTCATTCGAACGCTTTTTCACTCGCCGAGCCACTCGCTTTTCCATTCGGTACAAATCCACATGATTTTTAACAGGTCTGCATAAGCTTGAGGTGCCGAAAACAAGTCAATTTCCATTTTTTTCCGCTGACAGTATCGGGATGACGAGCTCGAAATTTTACGCACAATTAATACATAGTCTTGCCAAGGTTGAGTTGTTTTTTTTTTTTTCATTGAAAAAGATTGACTTACAATGGCGTTTTTATTATTGAAAGAATGTGCCGCCGTTGCTGTATGGCCCATCACTGTTCATGGTTCTGGGAATTAGGCTGGTCTAAAATGAGAAAATAAAAAATTAAATTTCTTATAATAAACTTTCGTAGGAAACTTTTTTGAAATTTTCAAAATTACGGAAATTTTAAGTTGCAGAAAAAAGTTTTATTTTCTACCAAAAGTAAACAACTTTGATAATTTGTTATTAACAAATAGATAATCGTATAAAAAAATCGTACGATCATACCCTCACAAAACCCTCGTAGCTCTCAAAATGTATGCAATTTTTACAATATCTTTGTTGCAAATCAAAGTCAAAACCCTGTAGCACAAAAGTATCCAATAGAAAAATGGTATTTTTAACATTTCAAACTCGTGCAGACCCCTTGAGGGAGGACACGACTGTGACGAGCCGAAAAAGGGTAGTTCTTTTCCGATTTTTTTTCGTCTACTCGATTATTCATTTGGGGTGCGTAAAAAAAGGTGTGTTTTTAAGGCTTTCTAGCCACTCTAGGATTTTCCAAAAATTGATTCGTCTTTGTTGAAAAGGTACCTCAGTATCTATAAAATTATATTCCAAAAGATGATGGGTGTGAAAAATCTCTAAGTACTCGATTTTCGAATTTTAGTGCAGGCATCGCAGATTAAAGGTATTAAAACATTATTCATGCCGTGACTTTCTACTAACTTTAAACGTGTTTATCTGAAAACTACATTTTTCAAGTATCCGACTTAAATATTTTCGGCCGGACTCATAACTCAAAAAAATGTCAACCGATTCACTTGAAATTTCAACTGCGTATTTAAGGGGTTTCCCCCACTTGCGATTTTGAAAAAATCGATTTTTTTATGAGATTTTTTTGAAGTATAAGTATCTGAGAATATGTCCTGAAAATTTCAAGTCGATCCGAACAAAATTGACTGAGATATGAGCGTTGGAAGAGAAGAATCCGCGTTGAAAGGGCGTTGAAAGAGAAACTTTAAACACGTTTTTCTCAAAATGGCATTTCTGAAGTCGGTGACCAAGATTACTCGAACACTAATGAACCGATCTTCTTGAAATTTTGCAGGCTTATTTAATACATAAAAATGTAGTCTTTAATCGTTCGATTTTTTTTTCGAAAAAAATGGCCGTTTTATAGCCAAAAAACGGGCGTTTTTTTTCGAAAAAAATGGCCGTTTTATAGCCAAAAAACGGGCGTTTTTTTTTCGTTAAAATCGAACCATTAACTTTGACTGTCCGCCATTTTGTGAAAAATGAATATTTTTTTAAATCCTTCGATTAAAGACTACTTTATACTTATATTTGACTAAATCCATCCGCATTTTTTTTCAGATGATCCACTTTGCCGCAATGTTGGTCACCGCAAACCGTGTATATAAAAACACTAGCTTTTGCCCGCGGCTTCGCCCGCGTGGATGTCGGAAAATATCCCACGGGAACATACTACCGTGATTAAAAGTACCCCATTTGTTAATTTAGGTAAACAATGTCTTCTCGCACTGCTTATATAGTATCCGGGGAGCGGCGCGCGGATTGATATATGATTGATGGGGGATCAAATCTCTAAAACCTAATAATATAACCTAATAACGGGACGGAAAATTACCTACTTAAATGCCAAATATGAAGGCAACTGTAAAGTGAAAATATTAAATCCTCTTTATTCTCTATCCTGTGAGAATTAGAAAAAAATAGTTACGTAAATAATCCTCGTAAACCACCCCCCCCCCCCTAAACCCCTTAATGACAAACTTTATTACATAGGCAAGTATTTGTGTCAAGTTTCAAATAAGATCAAAGAAGATGTTTCAAAGAAGATAAGCCCCGCGATAAAATCCTCCCCTGTAAAAATGACTATCCCTTTTTAACCCGTTAGGGGTCGATTTTCGAAAAACCCTGATACACGTTATTCTTTATTTTTGTTCTCAAGCATAAATACTGAGTTTCGAGTTAATCGAACCGCGCGTTAAAATTCTTCCATACAAACTTTGATACCCCCAAATCCCCTCTTAGGGGGTAGCTTAGGAAAAATAAAAGTGACAAAGTTTATAATTTACTTTATAATTTATTTGTGTTAAGTTTTCAAGTATATTAACTCAAGGAATAAGATTTTTCATACAAACTTTCACCCCCAATTTAACTCCCTTAGGGGTTGAATTTCGAAAAATCCTTCCTGATTCCTTGTCTACATTATAAAGGGAACCTTTGTGCAAAATTTCAGCTTTCTAGGTCCAAGGGTTTGGGCTGGGCGTTGATGAGTCAGTCAGTCAGTCAGTCAGTACTTCTCTTTTTATTTATATAGATTATTCCATTGACGGCCATTTGCCACTAAACAATGTAATATTTTTCAATAAAAAAATTACTGAAAGTTCTTCAAGATGTGTTCTTCAAGATGGTATATTGATCGATTAAAAAAGTTTTGTAGTTTTCTTTAAAAAAATTCATGAAAAAGGCCTTTTTCGCGCTACAAGTCGGGGTAACGCCTTAACCAACTGTCAAATTACACATTTTGTTAAATTTAAATTACAGTGTTGAACTGTCAGAATTTACTTTTGACAACACTGTATTTTGGACTGTGTGTTCCAGTAAAAGATACAGTAGAGCGATTCGAGTCCAAAGAGGACAGTATAGGACCTGTAATAATTTACTTTGAGCAAACTGTATTTTGAGCACTGTGTTTCAGTAAATATCGCTCGAGTCCAATGCGAACTTTGTAGCCCCTGCATTTTGTACTCTTTCTTTTTTTCCGTGCGTCGGAGCATTCAAAGTTCGGAATTTCAACGACGCAACATTCTCCCCCGTTTCCTCGTACACACGGTCACCATCCGAGTAGCGGGCGAGGCGAGTGCCGTTGGATCGCCAAAACATGCAGATTGATCATCAAGCGTTTTTTCCCCAGTTGCACATCTCTGTCTGCAGCTGAAAAATCGATGATCCTCGTTCCGCGCGAGCGGCCGAATAGCTCTCGAAACGTACGGACCAATCGGACTACATCGAGTAAAGCGTATGCGCGCGTGGAAGCGGCCGAGTGAACGAGCAAAATCAGACGAGTCCCCCAGGGATCCATTATCGAATGAGGATCGGTAGGGGTTTCCGGTTATTCCGCTCCAGGCCAGATGTTTTCGTCGATTCCTCGGCCGAGCAGTTCTTCCGCTGGTGCTTTTCCCCACAAGCTGATACGAAATGTAGACTCGAGAAAAGCTCGTTCGCCATAACGGTTATGTCCCAAAATCGCCGGGTCCCTTGCACTGCTTCTTCGCAGCTTGGAATATTCCGCCTCTCAAAGTACCGGTGAAGATTACCCGCTGGACCCTCTCATCTGTGCAGTATCGCAATTCCGACGTTTCACCTTCGGGACGGCTCTTTCGGCGATTCTCTATTGCCGATTTTGCCCGCGAACGAAATAACCGTTGGCCATTCGCGAAGCCGTTCAGCACCCTTTGGACTTTCATAATGAAGTTGACGCTGCCTCCGTGTTTTTCGTTTTTATCGTGACGTTTCCTGCACGCGTCACGGACCGGCGATTCTCCGAGTGGCAAATAGGAAGATCGGCTCGGCTGGAGAACGGCTCCGTGGATGCGGAATCGTCCGACCATCCAATTGGAAGGACCAAACGAATTCACATACGATGAGAACTTGCCCAGTGCAAATGGTGCTTCAAAAAAGGCGTGAAAATTTTGGGTGGAACGCTATTTTTTGTTTCATTTCGCAGGGGGGTCGGCCATGAATGTGAAACTCAGTCTCCGGGACGTTGAGGGTGTTAGAACGGCCGCCATCTTGTAATTAAGGGTGAATTAGTTTTTTTGGTATTTATCTCCGTAACCCCGAGGCTGACGAAAATTTTGTAGAGAGTTTTTCTGTAGTTGATACAATTATCCATAACTTTTTATGATAAGTCTTTGCGCTAATATCAATAATAAAAAAGTTATGAACGAAAAAAGATGAAAAATTAGGAAATGAAAAACTTTGAGGCAGGATTATTAATTAATTTGAAATCTGACAAGAAAAATGCTTCTCCCCTTTTTTATAGAGCATTTTGTTATAAACAATTTAACCTATTTTTCTATTCGGTTTGTTTTTATTGATTTTTCAGAGTTGTGAAGCGAGGTAGTGGAAGGTAAGTAGGTCACGTCGGTATTAAAAAAATTGTTGATCATTTTATTTCGAGCAGTAGTTTCTTTTTTTTTATTATATTGTTAAGTTTTTCAATGATTATTTCGAAATGATCAATCATCATCACTCTCAAATCTCATTCGTTTTGAAGGGCCGGGCTTTTTTCTCAATGCTTTCTCATTTTCTCACATTCTCAATTAGAAACAATTTCGAATTATTAACATTCAGCCAATTCAAATTGATTAAATGAAAAATAATTAGCCTCAACGTTAAATCATGAATTCCAATAACTCACATAAGCAATGACTACTTTTTAAACTAAAAACAGAACGAATAAACTTTTAAGAGATGACACTCTTTTCTCGATTAAGAATATTTGAGAATTTAATTATCATATGATTTTTATATTTTTATGAATTTCTAAATTTCTAAATTTAAGGTCATTATTATCTCACGGTTATGGAGACAAATTAAAAAAAAAAAGGGCCCTTCAAAACGAATGACATATGAAAGTGATGACGATTGATAATTTCGAAATAATTATTGAAAAGCTTAACAATATAACAAAAAAGAAACTGCTGCTCGAATTAAAATTATTAACAATTTGTTTGGTACCAACGTAACCTACTCACTTTCCACTACCTCCCTTCACAACGCTAAAAAATCAATAAAAACAAACCGAATAAAAAACATACGTTAAATGGTTTATAACGAAATGTTCTATAAAAAAAGAGAGAAGCATTTTCATTGTCAGATCTCAAATTAATTAATGATCTTGCCTCAAAGTTTTTATCCCCTATTTTTTTTTAGCTTTTTTGGCTTATAACTTTTTTATTATTGTCATTAGCGCAAAAAGTTATGGATAATTGTATCAACTACAAAAACGCTCTCCACATTTTTTTTGTCAGCCTTACGGTTACGGAAATAAATTTAAAAAACTAACCACACCCTTAATTTCCATTAATTAATTAAATAATGGCCGACCCCTGACGAAATGAAAAATATATATATATATATATATATATATATATATGGCGTTCTACGCAGTTTTCAGCAAAATCACCATCTGACCGTACTACAGCTCCGACCCAGCGGATCCAGTTTAGTTGTTATATTGGATATTGTTGCGTCCCGGCTCACCTCATAGTCATATTTATAGATGACCGATAGGCGATAGCGATAGGCTAAAAATAATTCTCACGCGACTCACGGGTCACCGGAGTCTTTGAGATAAGAAATTAGCGTCGGAAAGATCACGCCGGTGGCAAAAGACAAACCCGTCAGAAAGAACAACCAAAGTCCTTTCCTCCAGTCTCAGTACTTTCAGCCTCCCTACGAAGTTGTCATCAGAGGGGGCCCAGTCTCCCAGCACGATGGCCAGTCTTCATTCCGCAAGCTCACAGGAAGCTCGGAGCTTTTCGGATTGAACTTCTTAATAAATATCGTTAACCAATTATAAGTGCTTATTTGTAATACATCCAATGAGAGACAGTTCCTTTCTCCGGTCCGTGTTCCCGGATCCAAACATGCAACAACTCCCTTTTAATCTAACTGTTTACATCCTCTAAGGGAAAATACATACACGAAACGTTACGAGATATATATATATACATATATATATGTGTATGTATGTATATATATATGTGTGTGTGTGTATATATATATATATATATATATATATATATATATATATATATATGTATATGTATATGTAGATATATATATACATAAAGCTCTGAACTGTCTGATATGGTAGTGCCGAATTCGCAATGCAGGTGTACTTCGATTTTTCCCATTATTTCCCGGCTTGTCCGCCCATCGTGATGCTTAGCTGGTTTCGAGATCCGGGCATCCAAATCTTCCAAACAACCCTCTTTACTGGCCCGGAACCCCTCCGCCGTCTCTGCCTCCTCGCGCATTCGAAACAGGAGAAAAAGCTCTTGAGACTTAATGGCACATACACACAGATATATATATATATATACACACATACGTGTATGTTTGTATGTATACATTGAAGTACATTTTGCTTCGGATAAATGGGTCTCATATTCGATGCAAAGCGCACTCTCCGAGGCTCTACCTCTCGACCAGAAAGCCGCGAGTCGGAAGAATACAATGTGTATATGTATATATAAGAGAGAAAAAACGAGGGATGGAATTCCGTGATGGGATAGGGACGACCGTATCCAATGGCCAAGACAGCGGACGAGAACAACGATACATCGGTGGCAATATCGGAAAATACACAGGGTGAATACTGTCGAATAAAATTTCCCGGAACCTTATCCATCTTCAACTGCAGTCGATGGATTGAGGGGGGAGATACCTTTAGGCGAGGAAAACATTGGCTGATTTTCGTATTTTCTTTTTCTTCAAAAAGAAATATTTCTTCAACATTTTTGAGACTTAGGGTATACTTTATTACTACTTTTGGCTGTGACATGGTATTTTTTCATTTCTTATCACTCTTCAAAGTTGACCGAAGTACGGCACGGTTTTCTACACTGCATTTTCAAAACTGGCGTGACGTATAGCTGAAAAAATAATCGACCGATTCTGATGAAATTTGGTGCACATCTTTCTAGCCTTTTGTCTAAAACATGAATTTGAATGTTTTTAAAAATTAAAAATAAAGTATTTTGTTATCGCAAAATGTAGCAATTTTTTGGAAAATGCAATCTCTGTTCCCAAAACGTAACATTTCATCGATTTTCAACGGTTCTCATTTTGTCTTGGTTCATATTCTGCGTATGAGTGTTACTGATATAAAAATCTGCGATGATTTTTTTTCCGATTAATCCCACCGACGCTACGTGTCACGTCGTTTGACAACATCCGCCGCAACCCGTTTAGAAGACCGTACCATACTGCCGAAATCATTAAAGATTAATAAAAATAAAAAAATACCATGTAACGGCCAAGAGTAGTCATAAAACATACACCAAGTCAAAAAAATAGTGAAAATATCTTTCCTCTAAAAAAAACCATGGAAATCGCAAATGTTTTCCTCGCCTTAAGGTATCGCCCCCCTCGAGAAAGATGAACGCCTAGTACTCCGGGTTTGAAAAATCGGTATAATTGAAAATAAAAATGTCTTGATAGCAAATTTGAAATTGCCGTTTGTCAATTCAAAGGTAAATGCTTTAGACTCCTGTTGATGTGAATACGTGGCGATGGAAATCCCCAAATAAAGTACAGAAAAAAGTGAATTGTGCAAAGAAGTACAATAACCACTGCGTTTTTTTCTTCCCAAAAGGAAAGTATTATTACATGTCTACGAAAAAAAAATAAGTGTTGATCGATCATTATTTCGTTAATAATGTACAATTGGAACATACACGCGGTTCTATTTTTTCTCGAAAAAAAACGTATTTTTCTATGTATACTAAAAAAAAAATAGTCCTCTCCGATAATTAATTCCCGGAAAATATACAGTCGAAACTCGCACGCGGGTCCTAGCGGGACGCGAGCCAAGTATCGAGCGCCAATGAGCGAGCGCACCCTCCCACTTCTCGTCCGCGAGCGCGAATGAGCGCTGGCCACGCCCATCCCCCCACCAGTGGCCGCGCTGTGCAAGACGCGCGCCGCTCTACTGCGCGCAGCCGAGTGATTTCGTACACAATTGGCTTTCTTGCGTAGCTGTGTGTTTCAGATTCTGATGCACACAGCTTGTACGGTATGTAGATGATATCGATGTTCACGTGGAGTTGACACACGTGGAGACGTATAATATACACGTCTCGATGAGCCTTACGCCATGCATATCAGCATCGAACACGACTCGCCCCGAACGATTCAAATTCGAGGAATTCTCCGTACTGTCGTATAGCGAAACGTTATGCGGAGGATGAACGCTCGTATGCACCCGCAGGGAAATAAAATTTCACGCGGTCATTGTTACCGCTAGCTGGTGAACCAAACGAGTCAGGGAATATTTTGCTTCCATGCAGTTCCAAAATAAAAATTAAAAAATACCGCGCTCTCCGTTCGCGACAGGGGAAAAATATTTTCCTAGTTTTTAACACGTAGAAGAAAACGAGAGCTTTGTGAACTGTAAAAAATATTCTGGGTCCGTGACGTTTCACCGCATCGTTTGAATATGAAGTAAACCCATGCAAATCCATATTTGTGTGTGTGTGTGTGTGTGTGTGTGTGTGTGTGTGTGTGCGTGTGCCTGTGTATGTGGTGTGTGTGTGTGTGCACAGTGGGTAAAAAATATATTTGTACACGTCGTCTTTTTTCAAATTGTCCCTCGAAAAAAATAAAATGCTTTACGAAGCTTATCCTAAGTATACATGGTGTCTGTTTACAAAAATCGTGGGAAAACACGAACAAAAAAAAGCCAAATTAACAGCAATATCGTGTGGGACGTACAAATACTTTTTTTACCCACTGTATGTATTTCGCGATCGATACGTTCAAGCGCGTTCTCGGCGCTCTAAATACTTCTTCTCTCGTCCTGCCAATCACACGAATGCGCCCTCAATATTCTTCCGGATATTTGACGACGCGAAAACTAAGTTAAATTCTAGCAAGAAAAAAAAACAAAAAAAAATTGGCCCATGAGGGGATCGAACCCGCGACCTTCGCGTTATTAGCACGACGCTCTAACCAACTGAGCTAATGGGCCATTGGATACACATTGACATCAGATGGTATTTCACCACGTACAAAGATTGATAAAATACTTTTATTCCCTATTCACCTCTTTATCTTATCACTCGTCGTATCAATACTCAATTATTCATTCATTTATCAATACTCAATTA
>OY723390.1:50061526-50086526 GCA_963210295.1 Ophion ellenae
GAAAAATCGACTTTTTCAAAATCGCAAGTGGGGGTAACCCCGTAATATTCAATTCGTACGTGTGACGAAATGTAGAACCGTATGAAATGTAGGTCCGGTATGGAATTTTACAACGCTGAAGCCTAAATATTCATTCACATACTAAGTTTTGAAATTTCATTTGCCATAGTATTGTAAAAGTATTTTAAATTTCATATTCCTTCAAACAGCGTTTTGTAATATTTAATGTACAAGGTATTGTACTTTTCAACAGAATGACATCAAAAATAATAGTCATATTGTGATTTTAATACTTCTTGTGTAAATAATGAAATCATATACGTTTGTTGCATTAATCAAACAAATATTTGTATCATTATGATGCACGTTGAAAAACTCATACGCAGGATACTAATATTCACTGTCCCATATATCAAAATGTATACGAATCTATGAAAATTCATTTATATTACTGAAGTGTGAATTTGCGTTTCACATTTCGAGTTTAGAAATTTTTCAATTATAAAAGTATATTGAATTTAATGACTTTTTTTACAGTGCATATCACTGACAACTGATGGGTTTGTATAGGGCTTTTCTACGGTTCCCCTAATTGTTGTATACGGCGATGGAGACTCAAATTCCAACGGCCCATTTAGGGGTGGAATTCACGTGGCCCTCGCTCTCCCATTTCGACTTGGAGAATTGAAGAATTTTCGCGTGATTTCGTTGACACGTTTCGCAAGTGGAGCAATATCGCTAAGGAGACGAGATTTGGGTCAACTGTAGAGAGAAAACGAAGAGAGAGAGTGAGAGAGAGAGAGAGAGAGAGAGAGAGAGAGAGAGAGAGAGAGAGAGAGAGAGAGAGAGAGAGAGAGAGAGAGAGAGAGAGAGAGAGAGAGACAGACAAACAGACAGAGAGAGAGAGAGAGAGAGAGAGAGAGAGGGAGAGAGAGACAGAGAGAGAGAGAAAGAGAGAAAGACGTACATACGCACTCTTGCAGCTGATCACGCTTCCTCCTCCGTGTTGATAAAAGGCTCTCGGTGATAATGGAATATCGATCGCGATGTACATCGCTGCGGGTCAGGAGGGGCGTAAGCGTCCGATTTCGAAAGTCTTAATTAACTGGTGACTAGCTCGATTCAAAGCTTCATTTTCACGCTGCTCTTCGTTTCCGTCTATGCAATTACGTTACGAAGGGTTTTTTTCCTTTTTAAATTGATAAAAAAAGAGACGGGTAGAGAGAAAGAGAGAGAGAGGAGGAAGATTCGATCAACACGAATTCCTCAGGCAATGAGATGAATGTTTCGGAAACTGGAATTGTCGAATTTGTAAAACATGACTTAATTATTTATCAACTAACTGCTGTGAATTATTTTATTTGTTAATCATCTAATTTGTAGAAAGTTCTATATAAAAAATAAATTAATTACACACACACACACACACACACACACACACACACACACACACACACACACACACACACACACACATATATATATATATATATATATATATATATATATATATATATATATATATATATATATATGTATATATGTATACATATATATATATATATTGAGACGTACAGGCCCGTCTCAGGTGCATTCAAGCACACTTATCATCCGAGTCATCCGCTTTCCATCTCTCCATTTTTTAAAATGAATCGGTATGTTTTTTTCTGTATCATGAAAAAGGAACTTAAAACGAGTTCAACTACCCATAACACAAGGTCATTGAAGGTCATGGAAAGTACAGAATGGCGATAATACTTACAGTTACTATAGTAAATAAAATTACTACCGAAACTGTAAGTGCTCGAAATGACGACCATCGATATCAATGCGTACGTTATTATGTACGTTTACACATTTCTTTTACAGGGCTTCGAAATCGTTGGATTGGACGCGGCGATCCAATATCGTGGCCAGCTCGTTCCTCAGACCTAACACCGTTAAACTTCTTTCTATGGGGAACATTGAAAGATAAAGTGTACAAAGAAGTACCAACTACACTTGACGACATGCAACAAAGAATTATTACAGCCTGTGCATCAATAAGTTCTGACGCTATAAAACTTGCAAGTCGATCGAAAAAAGAATCCAATGCTGCATTGATACTGATGGTCGTCATTGTGAACACCTACTATAAACGTAGTAATTTTGTTTACTACCGAAACTGCAATTATCATCGCTTTTCTGTACTTTCTATGACCTTCAATGACCTTATATTAAAGGTCGTTGAACTCGTTTGAAGCTCCTCTTTCATGATACAGAACAAAAAACATACCGATACATTTAAAAAAATGGAGTTGACCTTCAAATGTCCGAAGTACCTTCACCTGCAAAAAAAACTATTATCGCTATCAGATGGCCCTTTTCTTACTGTGCAATTACAATTCAGCAAATATTTCTGTGAACCTTATAGTTTCGAAGATATCCAAGGTGCTAATAGTTATTGATCCACCCTGTATATATATGTGTATATATTTATATATGTGTGTGTATATATATATATATGTGTATATATGTATATATATATATATATATATATATATATATATATATATATATATATATATATATATATATATATATATATATATATATATATATATATATATATGGATATATATGAAAAAAGTAATTAATAAATTAAATAGTTTTCCTAATGAAAATAATGTTATTTCTTATTAATGAAAACAATCTCATATTTTACCAATGAAAATAGTTTTATTTCTCGTCATTTAGGTCCTAACAGGAATAATTTTTTTTCACAATAATAAAAATAATTTCATTTCTTACAAATACTAAAAAATCTCCTTCTTACTAATAACGTAAAAATATATCACCAATGACTTGCTGAGCTTGCGGCAAGCCGCGAGTCTGCGACCGATGGAAACTCTTCGGGAATGAATTTGTCGAATACAACGTCAAGTATATATATATACACACACACGAGATGATCCAATTGAACCATTGTCTCCTCAAGCCTTTCAATTTCAATTAATTAAATTCAATTGGAATTTCAGTCATGCATCTGCGACAATGTATCGCTTGGGTGTGCATACGTGTACAAATACTCCCGGCTGACAAATGTTTTCCCACGAAATGACATTCAAACTATTGTTTCAATTTGTTCGCTGCGCATGTGGTTGCAATTTCACGTATATATATATATATTTATGTACGTGGGTATAGATATGCATGTTTGTATGCACGTAAGCAATCGAGAGATTAGATTGACGGACGAGGGTACATCTACAGGTAAACCTATACGTATATATATATATATATATATATATATATATATATATATATATATATATGTATATGTATATATACATATATATATACATATATATACATATATATATATATATATAAGACGATTCCGGTGTACGACTGCGAACGAAGAGAACAAATATACATAGTGATTCACAACTTTTAGGCTTTATATAGGCTGTCGTTGCAAGCGAAACGCGTTTTTCAAAAAGTCGTTCGACCAAAGTTGACCAAGATATTCGCCTCCAAAGTCTGAAAAAGATTTTTTTTTACTCCAAAGAATAATGAACACGGATACTCGCTTTGCGAATTGTCAATACGATTCAATACTTTTCGTTTATTGTTAAAATCTTTGAAGAGGAAGTAAAATGCGTATAAGCCACTACTGTTTGTCGTCGTATCTCCTGTAAATTTGGAACAGATCCATCAAGTGGTTCTCGATATATCATATCCATCGACTTTGAAAACAGTGTTTCGAGAAAAACGCTTTTAAAGTTTGAAGTATAGTGTTGCAGCCGCTCGCTCGCCCTGCCGACTGTCATAAGCTATAGCTTATTTAATTCTAGAAATGTTTCCATGGCATTTTCCTAGGCAAATGTAGCCCGTTAAGGGGTGAGATGCAGTCAGAATTTTAAAAAAATAGATTTTTTTACATTTTCTTGAAGTATGTTTCGAAAATATTCCCTGAAAATTTCAAGTCAATCCGATGAATAGTTTCCGGGATATCCCACAATTAGTGAAGGGGTGTCGGGTCCCCATGGCAGGTCGCGCACGGCAGCTCCAAGCAACCAGTTTCGACACCCCCCCCCCCCCCCCCACCCATTATATTCTATAAATAGTCTCGTTCGTAACTGAACATTTTCGGTTCGGAGAAAACAACAAATTGATATTCTGGAAGCTTCCACATCGGCAGAAACCCTATTGTATGGGCCAGGAATTGATGATTCGATGTAAGTAATTTTTTAATTGGTATTTCTATACATAAATCAAGTGTAACATTGGAAAACTCTTTGGAGAATTTGGAAAGAAATTTTCAAAAATGTATCACTCAAAAACTATGAACATTAGCAAAATTTTATGGAGAATACGTTCGTTTTAAAATTTCCCAAAATATTTAAAAAATAATAATTCATCCCGAAAAACTATTTTTTTTTTGAAAAATTGTTTTAACAATTGGCTATAACGATCGAATGCTCGACTTTTCGGCAAAAATTGTGATATTCGGATTCAGCGGATCAAAATACCTCAAAAAAAGTTCAGCTTCATCTATCGAGCTCAAAATTTTACGGACATATGATACCGTATCCACATCGAAAAACTTTAATCGCGTTTTTCTCGAAACTGTGTTTTTCAAGTCGGTGACCACTATAATTAAAAAATCACTCGATGGATTTTGATGAAATTTGGTGTGCTTATTGATAGCATTAAAAACTAGTCCTTAATTGAAGGATTTTCATTTTTGTTGAAAATTTCTATTTTTTTAAAACAATTAACGAGCGATTTTTTGGTCGAAAATCGAAAGTTATCTGTCGGAAGCCGCCATTTTGTGAATTAAAAAAAACTTCGATTAAGGACTAGATTTATTATTAAACTAATGATTTTTGTTGGTTTTTTTTTATTTCAGATGATCCAGTAAAATGTTATGATGGTCACCGCAAAGCACAACATGCCGAAGGGGGTCCGACAAAGATGGCGATATTTTGATAAATAATCAATATTTTTCTTTGAAAATTTGTACAAGTCAAGTTGAAATTTAACATAAAAAGTCTGTGTAACCACTTTTGTAAAACATACTTAATTACTATAAAAAAAAAATATTGAAAATGCTCGTTCTTTCACGTCTCTGCCTGCATCTCACCCCTTAAACTTATATACGTGATGAAACCTATTAGACACGTCTTTTTTATCGGTGAAATAATGGTCCAAAGGGGTGAAACCACCCCTCGAAGAAAGGCGTATCGAGGAGTGAGTTTGCAGTTTCATCCACAAGCAGTCCACCGATCTGAATGGAACAAAATTCAAAAATCTTCTATTGTAAAGCGGTGAAAAATCCACTATACAAGTATTGAAAAAGAATGAAGAGATGTCACCCCTTTTTTAAGGGTTGCAACCTCCCCTCCTCTTAAAACCGTTTTTCCGCCGACAAAAAAACACGCGTCTAATAGTTTTCAATGCTTTTTCAAATATATGAGACAATTTCAAAATATGTCCGACACTGACAATGTCCCTTGTCAGTGTCGGACTTTGAACGCGAATATCTCGGCTAATTTTTATCGTACGCCATTTTAAAAAATTAATAATTTACCCGCAACGACACACTCTATACTTGTATCGAGACAACCCTAATAGTTGTGAATCATCCCGTATATGTGTGTTTACCAAGAGAAAACAGCTTTGCAGGATCTTTCTTTCACGGCCCTTCCCTTATCTACTTCCGGTCTGCATACGCACGTCGTTCTCTACTTCGCTTTGTATCCACATTCGAATAAGCGCGTGCCATCCTGCGGCGAGTGCACGGACACTCCTATTTCTATCGTGTAAGCGCATTAGAAATACTCACCCGCGTAGAAATTTTGATGGGGCCCAAATTAGCAATAAATTTGTCGGGTGCGAAGGCACGAAAAACGAAAGCGAAGGAGGCAGCTCAGAACATTTAGACATATTCGCTTGTCGATATTTATGAGGTACGCAAACAAGTTTTTTTCTCGTCACACACAGATTTCGTATATACTCAATCTCTGGAGTTTGCGTACACTCTGTGTATTACGTGTCCCATAAACAATAAATAAAATAAAGTATTGTGTTCAAAATATTTTTTATATATATTTTATAACAAATAGTGTAATGAATAATAAATATATATAATAAATCAAATGAATTCTTTACAAATTTATTAAATTTACCCCAATGTAGAATATAGAAAACTAAAAACAGGCCCCATATAGCCTCGAGAAGAGTTTGGGAAAAGCCTGGTCATAAATGCTCGTGAAGACTTCATTAAGGCTCGTTATGAACCTTGTTGTTTCGTCGTTTCAGGCTTAGTACAGGCTTTTCTACCAGCCTTTGGTCAAGCCTGTGTGCAAGAGCCTGAAACCGCGTTATCATTCAGAGGTTCAGCGAGGCCTGAAATCAGGCTGGTGGTCAGTCTGAATTAAAAAATGTGAGCCTTGTTTCAAAATGGCGAGCCCTTTTTTCATCGTCAATTCCTACTTGGGTAGTACCTACCTACCTAAAGCTAGGCAGGCTGCCCCTATGCTACCGAGTGCTTGTAACATCTTGGTCGCAGATATGGCATAAGAGACCAAATGAATTCCTATAATCATTTGTTGTATCACCTTAAGTATATCAATTAGTTAATATCATTGTGATAATTAAACAGGTTTATCGAATAACATGCTATAGATTTTTCAAACTTCACCTTATATATATATATATATATATATATATATATATATATATATATATATATATATAATTCCTCTTCTAATATATATAATTCCTATTCCTCTTCTAACACGCTTCCGAGTTGCATAACGTTTTTTTGTCGTGACAGTCCAGAACACTTTTTTTCAATAGAATTCAGGATTACATCGAAACTGCGAAGCTACGATGCTGCCAAATCGAAGTTTCCATGTGGAAAATAAGAGGTTATGTGCATCTATCGACTGCTGAGGCAGTTATAGGACAAGCCATAGTAGGGCCTTATCAGGGGAAGCCTTAGTAGGGCCTATCATAGCAAGCCTTGGTACGGAGCCATCGGGAAAAGCCTTAGTAGGATCTTATCAGGGACGGCCTTAGTAGGGCCATTTTAGTATTGCCTGATTTAGGGCCCAAATACTTCCGGAACAGGGTGTCCGTAATAGGTGTTACCCTCATCACACCCTGATCGGGGCCTGATCCTGGTCAGACTAGGCCTAAGAAATTTCTACGCGGGCAGGTTTGAAAATGGCGGTCCACGTTAAAAGGAAATCAAATTCCAATGGCTAATCAAATCTTCGAGTGACATTTTTCTTGTTTGGGTTTGTTTTGGTTCGAGTGACATTTTTCTTGTTATTGTTATTACTATTACTATTTTTTATTATTGATCTCTCTCTCTCTCTCTCTCTCTCTCTCTCTCTCTCTCTCTCTCTCTCTCTCTCTCTCTCTCTCTCTCTCTCTCTTTCAACTCACCGTGGTACGTTGGGTGCCTTTTTTTGCACAAATCTCCAAAGCACGTTACGCTTTTCGTTCCCATATCGAACCGTCGCGAAAGGCGAATAAAACTCGATAAAAGAACGTTCACGAAACCCTTGCCGCGAGAAATATCGTTTTTCTACTTCGTCGCACGCGTAAAATAGAAACGCGCCCTTGTGCAATGTTCCAAGTGGGCCCTTTAACTCAATTACATCGACGTAACGTGCTCGCGCGGGGCTCTTTAACATGCTGAGCAAGAATTTTCCAGGCAATCGATGGACTGTGCCTTTTTTAGGTGCGAGCCGGGCGTTCACACTCTACGATGCGTCCTTGGTGAATCGCGCCGAAGATACGGAGCGTTCAGGCATCCGCCGTTTTGGAATTCATTCGCGAGGGAAGGAAAGCTCCTCCCGGTGCATAATGATGCATAATTTTCGGCGGTTCGAGCACGGTCGCGGGGCGCGTGGAAAGGGCGAGTGAGGGAGCGAGAGGGCGAGAAGCGGAGGACGAGAGAAAGAAAGCGAGATTGATTGATCGGTTTTGAAAATATTCATTATGGCCCTGTTAACTCTCGGGCAAGTATGACGCTTCAGATGAAATAAGAAGAGAAAAAAATATCAATAGGAATTTCAAAACTAAAAATTCAATATATAATGAAAAGTGAATCGAAATTAAAGAAACAAGGATTCGATTTTTTTTATTATATCAGGTGCCATGAGATAGAAAATAAAATATAATAAAATAATAAAAATATTTTTAAAAAACGACATGAGGCGGCATAGTAAAGTACAAGGTAAAAGGGAAAGGAAGAGGGAAAAAAGAAAGAGAGGGGTAAGATAGATCGATTAATTGATTGGTTGATAACATTTATTATGCCCCAGTAAAAATTCGAACGAGTTACCGATTAAATAAGCAAAAATATATTCAGAGGAACTTGAAGGAATTAAAAAATGATATAAAATAGTACGTACACAGGGATTAAGGAACTGAGGATACGGTATAAAATAAATATAAACATTATAATATCCTATGAGATGAAAAATAAAATGTAACGACAAAACAAAAATATAAAAGCGAAATAAAACAGCAAAATAAAAGGACAAAGTAAAAGAAGAGCGATGGGAAGTAGTTTATTGGTTGATTGATTGATAATATTTATTATGGTCGAGTAAACTTTCGGGCAAATGTAAAGTTGCAGATTAAATAAGTAAAAATATATTATTAGGAATTTGAAAAATGTTTAAATCGATATAAAGTAAAAAATAAACAGTGATGAAGGACCTACAGATTTGACATAAAACACATACAAACAATATAAGACGCGATGAGATAGAAAACAAAATGACATAACAAAATAAATATATAAAAAATGAAATAAGACAACAAGATGCAGTACAAAGTAAACGAGAGGAGGGAGTGAAAAGAATACATACTTCCTTATTCTCGACATTCATAATCACGCCATCGGTCACGCAAGTAGAGGCCCCTTCACCGGATCCTTGCACAGTCCATATAGATTGCGAATCACGAGCTGAGTGTCATCAGCCACCCTGCGATCTTTCGTGCCAATTTTTTTGTCCCTTCCACGCCCGCGCTCTAGCGCGCAATGCCAGCATCAAAATATTAAAATTTCCATCACGTTTCCCTGGGCGCCTCGTTATACAATAGAGAGGACTCTAAAATTGTTAAAACCTCGTCGATCCCAACTGGAATAGTAATTTTCATCTTGCGAAAAAATATGAGCTTCATATCTCTCCCTTTACATCCACTGCGGGAAATGTTAATGTTTTATTCGTGGTCTTTGTCGATTAACGTGTTCTCAAAGTTATCGATCTCAGCTGCGATAATTGAAAATGAGAGTAAACATTTAAACTTTTATTCGTTGTGTGGCGAAAATTGTAAAAATTGCAGTAGTTGACATGTCATAAAAATATGAAAAATATAAATAACAGGGCGAAAAAGAATCGTAGAACATTTTCTAGAAAAGCGAAATAGAGGTAAATTTGTCCTTTTTAAGACGCCTTTTGGTCAATTTGATTATCTTGATTTTTGAATCCGCTATCTAACTTTCAGTGCGGTAAGAAATTTCGACTATTGTACTCAAACGTTGGGCCGGCAGTGTATACATACATTAATATATGTCACATATAACAATTATAAATGTAAATAAATAAACATAAAGATATAAATGGAAAAAAAAACCTTAATCAATATATAATAACGATGCGACATAAATAAATATACATTGAATATAAAACACATGTTCATAGATATATACGATTTTTTCGAGCAGACCAATTTAAAATAAAAAATCAGCTTCAAAGTTGTCGGATTCGTTTACGTTTATGAACATGAAAATAGAGAGAGAAACTTATTTTTATTGTGTGGAGAAAATTGTAAAAACTAAACGATTGATCCGCCATTATATAGATACCCGACTAGAAATTTTGCTACGGGGCAGACTAGGGCCGTATCTGGCATGCCGTATTCCGTACCACGGTACTTTACAGGCCACCACATCAGGACTTTAACAGGCGTGAAACGTTGTTCGCATCCGGTCCTGATGCGGATGCCGGTTACGGACCTGATCAGTATACCTTAGCAGGCACGGTTCCGGCTGCCGTATCTATGCCTGAAATGACAAATAACAACAATCCAAAAATTATGAATAAAAAAATTCTGTCAGTATTTTTTGTTTCCATATACCTCATTTATGTTCCAGCCTATATGATAATTGAACTAAAACGTATTCTGCCTCGTTAAAGTTTTTACCTACCCTCGGGATTGAACCTATGTCTTCTTATTCTATATAAACAATATAAACAATTTGTCCATGTTTATTACCTGCTCGCAGAGTGTAGATTATCCGAATTCACGTGGTTTACATCGCAGACGTCAATGAAACCTAACCTCAAAATCTTGATTCACCAACTACGGCTGCATTCATCCGGCCGACATCCGGCACAGATCAGGCGTGCCGTAACACGGCGTCTATGGACGCCATATTACGGCGACATACAGGCTACCGTACTTCGGTCTGTTAAGGGTGCTTTCTCGCGTCCGTACTAAGGCTCTACTGATCCGGCACAGAGCAGGCGTGCCGTTACACGGCGTCCATGGACGCCATATTACGGCGGCACTCAGGCTGCCGTACTTGGCCCTTTTCAGGATGCCTACTCGCGCCCGGACTAAGTTTCCACTGATTTGGCGGACTTCCGGCACTGATCAGACGTGCCGTACTACGGTATTACGGACCGCAGCTTGATAGCGGCCTGATCAGTCTTCAGGCTGCCGGATCAACATTTCCAGTCGGGTAACCATATATATGTATATATATACATATATATATATATATATGTGGTGGGTTGTAAAATTGTAAATTTGCGGGAAAATTGTCAAAATTAAACGATTGACCCGCCATATTTATATATGGCAGGTGAATCGTTGAATTTTTACGATTTTCTCCACACAATAAAAGAAAGTTTCGCGTTCTGTTTTCATTTTCATAAACCCAAACGAATCCGACAACTTCAAAGGGTAATTTGAATTTTAAATTGGTCTGCTCGAAAAGATCGTATATATATATATATATATATATATATATATGAAACATATAACAGAAAAAAAGTATAAATATAAATAAATAAAAATATAAAAATCGAAATAAAACGAACATAAATAAATGTGAAATAACAATGAATCAATAAATAAGTATATAATGAATAAAATCATATATTCATAGATATTGTCACATCCGGAAGGGATGAGAGCATAATATTTTCGTTTCCCTTTTTGTTGCCTACGCATAGCGCAATAGCACGGGATGAGGGTAAAAAGGGGTAGTGCGTGGGACAGAGTAGAATTAAGAAATTGACACGATATTTCGAAATTGAGGAATAATTCGACAGACTTGGTGTACGATTGACACTATGTTATTTATTATGAGATTACTAGACGGTTTGAAGCGATCAGGTCTACGATGAATGATACAAAAAGAGAAGGTTAAGTTAGCTTACATTGGTTGTATTTGACACTCGGTCGCTCGCTCGCTCGCTCGCGTAGATGTTTGTTGACGCTCGCGTTACAAGGGCCTTCGCTCTTGGCCTGGTGCGCTCGCTGGTACAATCGCTGGTAAGGCGCTCGCAGGATTTTACGCTGGTCGTGTGTACAATCGACGTGTTTAGTACGACGGGCACTACGCGTGGATATAAATATGAACGGCGCGCGACCCGAGCAGAAATTTGTTCAGGGTGAAATCCGGACCGGATCCGGCTGCCACAATAGCAAATCCGGGCCGGGTCAACCAAATTTAGTCCGGCCCTGATCAGGGATGTAACGCTTTTGCAAATTCAGGTCCGGATCAGACACCTTATCAGGCTCTGATCAGGCGCTTTATCAGGCCCGGATCAGGCAACTTATCAGGCCCGGATCAAGAAACTTATCAGGCCCGGATCAAGCAACTTATCAGGCCCGGGTCAGGCTCCGTATCCGGCTCGGATCAGGCACTTTATCTGGCACGGATCAAGCAACTTATCTGGGCCGGATCAGGCATCTTACCAGGCTCGGATTAGGCACTATATCTGGCTCGGATCAAGCAACTTATCTGGCTCGGGTCAGGTGCCTCATCCAGCCTGAGACATGCGTGTCATCTGGCTCCATCATTTGATTAATGTTTTGTTTAAAAATAGATCAACATTTATTAAATTATTATCGCAGTTACACGTTATCAAGTTTACTAACGTTATTAAAAATATGAAACATATGAAAACATTTTTTTACAGTTCAAGTTTTTATTTTACTTGACTTGATCGTTTAGTTTTTGTTCCGGTTTTGGCGATGACCGTCCCAATCTTTCGCACTGTCTATGATCGCCGCTAGCCCATCCGAAATTTGTTTCTCTTTAATAGAACCTGCGTGGGGAGTACCATCATACTCTGTCAAGATTGCATCTGAAATATTTTAAAGGCATAGAAAAATTAGTGCATATACATAGGAAAATCACATCTTTGCATTAAGAGCATATATCAGTCGGATCTAGGGAGCGCCACCGCTCCCCCGTCGAGTATATCTATATTTATCATAAGTATAGATATATTCGACCAGGGAAAAGTGAGCGGTATAGGCTCCGACTGATATATCCTTTTAAGATAATTAAATAATTAAATAATTATTTTAAAATGGTGTATCTCGTAGTGGCGTAGTTAAATCTCTTTTTGTCGTTCTCGCATCATTTGTATATATATAGTGTTGTATGTATATTATTGAGAAAAAAATGTTCGACGGTACAAAATGCAATTTGCGCAATTATTTCTCGCCATCTGGTCCCATGCAAACGTACATATACGTATGTTTGTACCGTTGAACATTTTTTCTTGATACGAAATATATTACACTATATACACAAATGGTGCGAGAGTGACGAAGTGAGGTTAAGCTACGCCGCATTGTCTTCGCCCATCAAGTCGTATTTTATATATTATCACTGTTCATGTGTAGATAATCCACAGTATAATCGCAAATATACTTTACCTGAGATTTTGTATGCACTGCACTTTATTGAAGGGCTTGCCTTTCTTCGGGAGAAATTGATGAAACGAACGAGATGTGTCGATGTAGCTACGGCGTGGCTGTTGCGCTTTCTTCTAGGTATACAATACGGGACTGGCTGCCGGTATCAATGTGTTGGCCAATCACATAGGACTCGCACCAAAGTGAAAAAGTGTAATCGTGTACTGCGTGTGCAGCTGTCAAAATATTTCGTGAAGCCGACAGAGGCGCTGTCTAGTCCTAGAGAGGAGAGGATACGGAGTGACGAGCTTTATGCGAGATAAAGCTTCTATCCGGCTCAAATCAGGCTTGCCTGACTAGAGTGCCTTATCGATGCCTGATAAGGCTCGTATCCGGCGCAAATCATGCGTGCCTGGTCAGGGCGCCTTATTAATGCCTGATAAGGCTCCTATCCGGCGCAAATCAGGCGTGCCTGATCAGGGCGCCTTATTGACCCCTGATCCGGCCCTGATGGATCCTCAAAACGTAGATGAGAGAAGGGACATTCGCTAGAATGTAAGAATATACGTGTATATTATCTTTTCGAGCAGACCAATATGAAATTTAAATTAAACTTCGCTTGAAATTGCGAGGCGTAAATAATTTTCATTGTGCAACAAAACTATTTAAAAAATTCTGAAAATTATGAAACCACCTAATTATTTGTTGTGATTGCTTTTTTATCGGTCAACAATAACCGGCCGATACTGCGCGATTGCCTTACGTTTGGCAGTTTCCCAAATTATTGGATTCGCGGTGTCTGTGTTGGACATGTTGCGCACCGTGGAAAATTAATCACATGCAGTAATTATATTCACGGATCCCAGCTTAAGGGGGGATTGTCTTTTTTTTCGCAAAATTTACCGCTTTTTGGGAATTTTTTGTGAAGAAAGTATACGACGGAAAACTTGTGAAACTTGGCATATAGTTTTATTGATCTGTTTACTACATACAAAAAAAAATTTTAAACAATTTCATCAAAAAATCCGCCTCCCACCTCCCTCGACGCGCGATGGTCCTTTTTTGATGGTGTGCACGATTACAGCCTTCACGTTCATCCTGCAACAAAAACCCAAAAAGCATTTTACATTAGACACATATAGCTATCGTTCGATGAAGGGAAAAAAATAAATAAAAATTGACGATTTGGTGACGTTTTGAACTTGAAGTATCGATTTTTCGAAAAAAATTGATCGATTTTTTGTTATAAATAAAAAACTATTAAACGTATTGCTTTTTTGCTTCATCAAACGATAAAAGGATGTCAGCTGAGCATTCTGTCCAAATTTGAAGGCAATCGGTTGAATAGTTTTTGAGAAATCGTGCACACCATCAAAAAAGGACCATCGCGCGTCGAGGGGGGTGGGAGGCGGATTTTTCGATGAAATTGTTTAAAAAATTTTTTGTATGCAGTAAACAGATCAATAAAACTATATGCCAAGTTTCACAAGTTTTCCGTTGTATACTTTCTTCACAAAAAAATTCCCAAAAAGCGGTAAATTTTGCGAAAAAAAAAGATAATCCCCCCTTAAGGCGGTCCTCTAGTTTCTCGGGTCGAAAAAATCGTTTTTTTTTTCTTTCATAAATCACATCTACAACTTTTTCGATATTTGAAGTGGTTCACAAGTTACGGCCCCTGGAACGGAGCAGGTATACTTTCAAACGCGTTTTTCTCGAAACACCATTTTTCGAAACGGTGACCACGATATTTCAGAAACTACTGCACCGATCTTGTTCACATTTATACAGCATCTTTAATATGTTATAAGCCAGCGATTGAACTAGGATTATCATGATTGCTTCGATAGTTTTTTTTTACGAGCGAAAAACTTAAGAAAAAATGAGTAAAAAATAGAATGTAATTTCCAAACGTGTATAAAAAAGTCAATTTTTGTAATTTAGAGTTCACTCTAGTTCAATCGCTAGTCTGAAATATGAAGATTAAAATGCCGTTTGGTTATTTGATTTCAGATAAGCAGAACAGCCGCAATCTTGGTCACCGTCAAGCACCTCTTTTACTTGATGTCTTCCTGTCGGCCACTACAACTTTTATTCTATTATATATTTTGACTTCAAAAAATTTGTAAAGCTTATTTTAATGTTAATAAAGATTATGCAAAAACAATGAGATTGATTATTTCGATGCTTTGCCCGTAAAAAATTATTGAAAAAGCCGTAAAAAAACAGCCGAGAAACTAGAGGACCGCCTTAATTTATCACGTCAAAGCATCGTTCGAGCCCGTATCCATATTTTCGGTTCCCGTATTAATGGTCGCGATTAAAACCAAAAAGAAAGAAATCACAAAAAATCAACGCCGCACTATTCGAGGACACGAACCGCGCGTTTTACTTGCAGCGACGCATTCCATCATTCCCACTCCGCAGTATGAAAAAAAAACGGCTTTCACTCTTATCGCAGTAGTATGGAGAACAAATCGAACAGAAAACAATTTGAAAAACGACGAGGCGTGGGGTGAGGAGTAGAGATATAACATGTAGATGGAATCCGCAACGATACGCACGCAGCCATAGATGACCCGTTTCGAAAATGGAAAAAACAAAGAATATATATTTCGTTCATTTTTATTCCATTGCGTTTTTTTTTTCATCGACCTGTAGCCGAATCGAAGTACAATTTCCATACGCAAAGCGCTTTTTTCAAACGGTCTTGCTGCCACCCCCCCCCCCCCCCCCCCCCGCCCCCTTCCCCATCGCCCCACCCGACAAGCACACCAGAAAAAGAAAGAATAATTTTTCGTTTTTTTTTGTCATTCTCTCGATCCGCTGGCCCGGATAGATTGTATCTACTCGATGGATGTGTCAGCCGATGTGTGTTCATCCGGCGAACTTCTGTCCGAGCGTAAATTCGTGGTGCTTAGGGGAAAAAAATGTTCTGATTTTTAGAACACACCGTTACCATCGGAGAATATATAGGTATACAAATGTGTAAGATTATAGTATGTATTATATAATATACTTCGACAAGTGTATATACATGTATATGTGCACGGTTGATTATATGGTATGTACATAGTATTGAAAAATAAAATCGGGTATTATATTTATAAGTGTATTATATATATATATATATATATATATATATATATGGTGAGGCACTAACTGTTGCCACCTTGAATATCTCTGTAATTATCGACGTCACAAAAAAATGTTTGAAACAAAAGTAGTACCGTACGAAAGGGGTTATCAAATGCGACCATTTCTTCTTATCTCGGTGAAGGCGCTGTCGCACAGTAAAGGTCACCTCCACTTTTTTAAATGGGACGGTACTTTTTTTTTCAACTATCTTGTAAGGCATCGAAAACTGCATAAAAAACATCTAGGGGTCAAAGTCGTTCAAGGTCATTTAAGATAAAAAAGTGACATGAACTTTATTTTTATGTGAAATTACCTTTATTCACAGTAGATGTTCAAAGTGATTGCCATTGGAATCAATGCAGTATTGCAATCTCCTCATCACGAATTTCTTATAACTTCGGCACTTATGGCCGAAGTCTTGCCATTGTCTTGTATGTAAACAACGGCACCAAACCTACAATGTACACGGAACATTGTACAATGTTTCGCCCAAACAAATCCAAGATAACGATAGTAAGAATGGTGCGACTAGTATTAATGAATCAAGCAAATGTAAATGATGTATTCTTTTGAAGAGCAAACTGATATGCTTATAATTTACGGAGAATGACAGAAAAATGCAGTGAGTGCCAGAGACTTGTACGCTGAAAGATTTCCTGAACGTTCTCATCCTACACGCCGTACATTTCAAATTTTGTACACTAACCCGAGGACAACTGGATCCTTAAACCGTTGGGAAAGTAGCCGACAAAAGCGAGTTACTAACGAAGAATCGAAAATAGGTGTTCTTGCCGCCGTTCATCGAGACCCTTGTGCGAGTTCTCGTCAAATTGCGAGGGAATCTGGCGTAAGCCAAAGAAGTATTCTACGTGTTCCACATCGTCATAAATATCATCCTTACCACATCAGTCTCCACCAGGAATTAACTGGTACGGATTTCATGAATCGCACTGAATTCTGTCGATGGGCTCAACGCCAGATTCAGAGAGATGACTCATTTATTAATCGGATTTTATTTACTGATGAGGCAACATTTACGAATCATGGAAATATTAACTTGCATAACATGCATTTGTAGTCAACTGAAAATCCACATTGGCTGCGGCAAGTTGCAGACCAATGACCGTGGTCGGTTGATGTATGGTGTGGGATTATTGCGGATAGAATCATACGCCCTTATTTCATCGAAGGGAATCTTAATGGTAGGAAGTACACCACATTCCTTCAAGAAACATTAGGTCCGTTATTGGAAGAAATACCCTTAGAAACAAGAAACAGAATGTGGTATCAACACGATGGGTGCCCGGCACATTTTTCGCTGATAGCTAGAAATGAGATGCAAGAGAGATTTCCAAATCGTTGGATTGGACGCGGAGGAACTGTATCGTGGCCGGCTCGCTCGCCAGACTTGACGCCTCTGGACTTTTTCTTGTGGGGATACTTGAAAGACCTTGTTCATAAGGAACGTCCAACTACGCCGGATGATATGCGTGAGAGAATTCTTCGAGCCTGTGATTCGATAAGTGCCGAAGTGATAAGACATTCTACACAATCCGTGATGAGGAGATTGCAATACTGCATTGATTCCAATGGCAATCACTTTGAACATCCACCGTGAATAAAGGTAATTTCACATAAAAATAAAGTTCACGTCACTTTTTGATCTTAAATGACCTTGAACGACTTTGACCCCTAAATGTTTTTTATGCAGTTTTCGATGCTCTACAAGAAAGTTGAAAAAAATGTACCGTCCCATTTAAAAAAGTGGAGGTGACCTTTACTGTGCGACAGCGCCTCCACTGAGATAAAAAAAATGGTCGCATTTGATGACCCCCTTCGTACGGTACAACTTTTGCTTCAAACATCTTTTTGTGACGTCCATAATTACAGAGATATTCAAGGTGGCAACAGTCAGTTCCTCACCCTGTATATATAACGATCCACTATAACAATGAGATGTTCTAAAAATCGGAACTATTCTTTTTTTGTTTTTGGAACATTTTGAATTTTTTTTTATTTACACCCACACACGCATATATAAATTTAAAAATGTTTCAAAATGTCCAATCGAATAAAAATGTTTCCGATTTTAAAACATTTTAGAACGTTAGTTTAGAAATAAATTTTAGTTCTAAAATTACGTTTGAAATTTCAGATTTAGTTATGCTCTAAAAGTTTATGACCAACGTTGTTCTAAATTTTAGATAGGGTAAAAGTGGAATAGTTTTCGCAGGAGGATAGATGCCTCGATAGTAACCCGACATATTTAGGGACACGCATTGATGCGCTGACTCGCCCACACTGGAGGCGCGGGAGACTAATACTTTCCATAGTGTAGCATTAAACTTGTCAATGCGTGTTTCTGCATATGTCAGGTCAGTATCGAGGCATTTATCGCCTTATGGCCACTATCCGACTTTTCCCCTATAGTTTAGTTCTAAAAATTTATAACTGCTTTTAACATTGTAGAACATGTCAGTTCTAAAATGTTCTAAAAAGGAATAATTTTTTCCCCTAGTGTTGTTAGAACGTGTATATATATATATATATATATATATATATACATTTGAGGAAAAATTTACTGATATTATTACGCAATACTAACGTAATTGTTAATATCTTACGTCGAATATTGTTGAAACTTAAAAAAATGGAAAGGTTGTTCCCATTTTTAGAACTCACGATTAGTTTTGGAAAATTCAGGTACATATGTATATATATGAAGATATGTAATCTTCGGTGGCAATGGTACATGGTAAAAATCAAAACAATTTCTTTCGTTTTTATCGTTTTGAAACATTTTTTTGTTTACATGGAAATATTTGTGAAAAAAACTTATTGATATTGTTGAGAAATATTAATATTTACAGTTCATAAATAATAAATAAATACTGAACTGATTGTTGATATGCTACATTGAATATTACTAAGGTTAAGAGGGTTCGGCTGGTCAATCCCACGTGATGACTTTTTCGTCACGATTGCGCTCGATCTTTTTTATCAGACTTCGATCTCTTTCTCTACCTTCATTACTCTCTCTTTTCTCTGCCTCTCTCTCACACACACACACACACACACACACTCCCTTTGTATCTTTTATCACCGTCTCGTCGTGATAAAAAGAATCGCGAGCATTCTCGCGTTCACGCTGCGGGGCTGCCTCGATATATGAAAATCGATAAAGATAAATCGCCGCATGCGGCGGTTTAGACGTCATTCGCGGGAGGAATTAATGGCCTGCAACCCCGTGGAGAATTACATTTTTATTTTTTCCCCTTTTCCTTTCCTTATTTTTCTCTTTTCTTTTTTTTTGTCTGTGTTCCCGCACTAATGTGATTTATCTTCGTACGTACCGGGCCGAGAGTCGAGGATAATACACTCGGAGCTGATTTCCAAGGGACGCGAAGAGCCACCTGACGATCGTAGCGGCAGGTAGGGAAGGATCGACGCAGGTGTCATACGAAACCGATCGATCGAAACTCCCGTGTAATTTATTCACGTCCCAGGCAACGGGACAAAAGACCTGTTCCATTTTCGGAAAATTTTCGCGAAGGTGAGAATCGCGTCAAATTGACAGATCCGTTAGTCGCTTTTGGTGATCTTTTCCGAATCTCGACAGGGAAGAAATCCCATCAGCCCGAGGAACACTTTTTTCACCACCTGGTCCTTTCATCTGAGTAAAAGTCTCGCAGACGTCGCAAACGTTTAAATTCATATTTCACTTCACCAACAGAAAAATTCTTTGAAAAAAAATCATTTAAAAAAATTGACAATTTTATCGATTTTTTTTCCTCGTAATTGAACTTTTTTTCCCTTAAGATTAAGAAGTGAAAATTGTAGTCAGGCGAAGAAATACGCGAGCAATTACTAGCTATGTAAATTTTATCACTCTCGTATCTTACGTCTCCTAGCATCATGACAAACACAGTAGAAAATTATTTACCGTGTCATTTGAAGAACAGCTGGGTACAAAAATAAGAGACGATGATGAGAGGATCGCAGATCAGACTCCGAAGTACTGGAGGCCCCAGAATGGCTTTTGTACGCTGGGCGTTTGTCCACTCGATCATTACGGTTGTCTCGGGAAAATAAGTGCGGGACACACAAGCATCGAAATCGATATTAGCTCGAAAAGCACTAATCTTAATTAGAGAAAAGTGTCAATTCCGAAAAATTCATCATTCACATAAAATAACACATACCTTAGTTAAGTTGTAAATATATATATATATATATATATATATATATATATATATATATATATATATATATATTACAAGTTAACTGAAGGAGTAACTAGTGTGTTATGTTATGTGAATGATGAATTTATATATCACAAAAAAGTTCCTCTACTAAATACCTTATTTATCATCATTGTTATATTCACTTCATAATCATTTCTAAATATTGAATAATTACATTGTACTATTATGAGTACAAGTTTTGTTATAATGTAATTATTCAATATTTATAAATGATTATAAAGTGAATATAACAATGATGATAAATGACGTATTTAGCAGAGGAACTTTTTTTCAAATTAATAATAAATTTGTACACATAACCGATGCTGCATTGCCGGATTGATAATTTTCGTAAAGGGCTATTCTACTGTGACGGAATGGAAAAATTTAATTTGTATTTTTCGCATTTTTCAACTGTATTCCATCGTAGAATTGATATCCAATTGCTGGTAAAGGAGATTTTCACTTTGTCGACTCAGTACACCGCTTTAAAGTAGAAGAGCTCGGTGCGCGCGCTTTAGTACGGCTACCCGCTGCGGGTCCCTGGCAGCCGTTGAGAACATATGTTTTGAATTTATACCTGAGTATACACACATTGACAGAAAAATTCTATTGATATTAATTAACCGCGTCTATTTGATTTTTTTAAATTTCAATTGACTCGATGTTGCATGAAATCAAATGTTGCCTATTGCATTCCATTATTGGAATTATTTATTTGAAATATATTTATTTATTCAAATCAAAATCTGTTTAAAATCGTCCAATCAGTAAATATTTTATTTAATCCTAGTAAATCTGTGATTCAGTTTAAAAAACAATTTGATTCGGTTTAAAAAACAATTTAGTTGAATTCACTAAATGTATGGATTTGATTTTTTTGAATTTAAAATTAAATAGATTTTTCGTAGAGTTAACCATTTTTCTATTTGATTAAACTAATGGTCTGCCTTTATTGCAACACACATATCAAAGCGGAGTGGGCGTAGACAAGGTGGAGAGAGAGAAATTATATGTATATAGTATATTAGGGTGATTCGTTTCAGGGTAACGTTTTTTTGGACCCATCGTGCCCGAAAACCTTTAGTTGGTACCCAAAAACGAACTTTCGTGAAAGGGGGGTGTTGTCAAAAAATATTTAGAGGTCGCGAATCAAAATTAAAGGTTTCCCATTTGATTAACATTGAAAAAAATGTTTTTCTCATTATTGGTGTTACCATTCCGCGAATTTTGATATCGCGATGTTTTCCAAGTGGGTTCTCATAGGAAATATGATACTTTACAATAAAGTTCATTGAGCCATGTCCGTAAACTCAACCTTTTCAGCGGTATCATTATGTCAAGTGAACATTGTATGACAATATCTATTCAAACGGCTGTAACGCCTAAGCTATTAGATATATCGAAAAAAATTCGAGTGAGAACTGTGTAGAGAAAGTAATTTGCTACAAAAAAGTCTCATAAGCCGAGCCCGTAAATTCAACTCTCTCTCAGCTATAGGTGGATGAAGTAAAATAAATAGATTTTTTTGTTTAAAAAAAAATCTATTTATTATAGTAAAATAAATAGATTTTTTTTGTTTAAAAAAAATCTATTTATTTTACTATATTTCTATTACTATATTATCTATTTATAAATGGATTTTTTTTAAATCTATTTATTTTGCTTCATCCACCTATAGCTGAGAAAGACTTGAATTTACGGGCTCGGCTTATGAGACTTTTTGGTAGAAAATTACTTTCTCTACAAAGTTCTCATCTGAATTTTTTTCGATATATCTAATAACTTAGGCGATACAGCCGTTTGAATAAATATTTTCGCACAATTTTCACTTGAAATAATGGTACCGCGGAAACGGTTGAATTTACGGCCATGGCTAAATGAACTTTATTGTGGAGTATCATATTTCCTATGAGAACTCACTTGGAAAATATCGCGATATCAAAATTCGCGGAATGGTAACACTTATAATGAGAAAAACATTTTGGTCAATGTTAATCGAATGGGAAACCGTCAATTTTGATTCGCGGCCTCTAAATATTTTTTGGCAACACCCCCCTTTCTCAAAAGTTTATTTTTGGGTACCAACTAAAGGTTTTCGGGCACGATGAGTAAAAAAAAAGTTGCCCTGAAACGAATCGACCTAATATATATATATATGGGTTATGTTTGAAAAATCTATAGCATGTTATTCGATAAAACTCTCTAATTATCACAATGATATTAACTAATTCATATAGAGTGTGTGATACAACAAATAATTATAGGAATTAATTTGGTCTCTTATTTCATATCTGCGTTCACGATGTTACAAGCACTCCATAGCATAGGGGCAGCGTGCGTAGCTAGCTATGAGTAGGTAGCTTCTAGATTCGATTCCATATAGGTGAAATCTTATCTTCGAAAAAAATCATTTCAGAAGGTCACGGAATGACGAATTACGATACAAAATCGTTGTGGCAAAACTCTCATTTAAGTGTTTCATTTCATTTTGCATTTATGAAATATTTTAAGCATATTGTACACTTACGTTTACAGTGTAAATTGTAAGCGGAAAAAGATTTATTTGAATGGAATAATTATTTATTAAATTTAAATATATTTAACATTTAAAAAGAATAGCTGAAACAAAAAAATATCTTTGAAACAAATAAAATCGTAGTAGGCCGTGAGACAAGGAAAAAAACTTATTTGATTTGAATAGATTCTGTTTAAATTAATTTTTTTATTTGGCAGTGCATATCCACGTATTCTTCATATCCACGTGTACCACGTATACATTTACTGTATAGTAATAGTCTCTCTTTTCATCGTGTGAGTACAAGGACGCTCTACCGGTTAGTATTGTATAGTATAGTAAACTTTAAACGCGATTTTCTCGAAACTATTTTTTTCACCTTGCGTTCGTGATTTCAGAAAAACGTCTTAACCAATCGGGCTACGAAATTGACTACATATTCAGCATATGTATGGCTATCGAACTAGAATTGTTAAAAAAATATCAGTTTTGACTTGTACTTTTGCACGAATTATGACGAAAAAAAGTGTTTTTCGAACACTTTTGCAAAAAACGATGCCATTTTGTTATTTTGTAAAATAAAATAATGATTCCAGTTCGGACGGTAGCGACACTCATACAGATTAAGCATCTTTTTGAATTTTTTGTTTCCAATTACCTAGACAGCTCAAATCATCAACGCCAGCAACATACTTTTTTCATGCCTTTACATGATTATAAATTATCAAATAAATATACGTATATAATATATAAATAAATAATTAAATTTATTATAAAAACGTAATATAAATAAAAAAATTTGTACCGATACATGCAACAGCTTTCAAAAATAAATAACTATAAAAAGCTTATCTTTATAGCCGTCACAGTAGAATAGCCCCTTAAGTATAGACTACTTCACTTTGTACCGCCCCTCCTATCTTAATTACTTGTATTTACCTAGGCCTTTTTAGGTGCCTCTAAAGTCCGCGAAACCTCTAAAGTCCGCAAATGCGAAATTGGCAGATGGGCGGTCGGGGTTTGGCTCTGGCGGTACTTCGAGTTAAGGCCGAAGCTTCAATTAGAAGGTCAGAAAAAAAATCTTTTTTTTTATTGCTTAAATCGATGGATAAACTATTCAAGAATATATTTACAAAGTTACAGTGGCCAAATGTAAACATTGTCGGAGACACAAGGCCAAAAGCAAAGAAGCGATTGCTATTGATATTTCCTCGTATTGAAAACTTTGAAACGCGTTTTCTCCAGTTTTCATTTTCACGATTTTTCCAAATTGGAGGGCGTGATAGCAAAAAAACTAACCGACCTATTGAATCATACCAAAGTTTATTTTCTTCAGTACAAATATCTCTTCCAAGTGAATTAAAAAAGTCATTGAAAAAGTATTTGTAAATAATTTTTATAGCACGTTAAAGCGTTCTCTTAACACTTTTTTTTTAACTGAGAAAAGTTATAGTTTCACGATTTTTTCAGCTTTTTCTAAATTCACCCAAAAAAAAATATATGACAATTGATAATTTTATTGATTTCTTTTTATTTCAGTTAAGAATTACGAGCTGCATCTTTGCCGCCGATTGGAGACTGCAGCGACAAAACGCACATGAAATAGGAAGATCAATCTGCCGTAATTCATTGTTTCATGTTGAACGTGTTTTTTTATACACTTCAAATATACATGAAACAATATCTCAATGTTTACAGGGCCCACTTGTTTTTTCCCTTGGAAAAAAATTCCGGAAAAAAACGCTTATTTGGACCTCTTAATTCAGGCTCCCACCTTAAGGGGTTACCCCCACTTGCGATTTTGAAAAAATCGATTTTTTTTATTGCATTATACTTTTTTTTATTGCATTATACTTTTTTGAAGTATAAGTATCTGAGAATATGTCCTGAAAATTTCAAGTCGATCCGAACAAAATTGACTGAGATATGAGCGTTGAAAGAGAAGAATCCGCGTTGGAAGAGCGTTGAAAGAGAAACTTTAAACGCGTTTTTTCTCAAAATGGCATTTCTGAAGTCGGTGACCAAGATTACTCGAACACTAATGAACCGATCTTCTTGAAATTTTGCAGGCTTATTTAATACATAAAAATGTAGTCTTTAATCGTTCGATTTATTTTTTTCGAAAAAAAATGGCCTTTTTATAGCCAAAAAA
>OY723390.1:50091526-50104026 GCA_963210295.1 Ophion ellenae
CACCAGCTTCAGCAAAATGGTGATAGATTAATAAAATTTGGTGAATATATTCTTTAGTATTATTCATGTAGATACAAATTTCTTCAGATTTTTTGGTTGTGCCGTTTTCTTACAAATAATTCACAAGCGTTTATTCTTATACCCGGAATATATACCTATATCTATTAAAACGCTATGCTTATACACGTGAACTTCAATGTTCAATTACTCGATAACGGCACAATGAAAAAATCTGAAAAAAATTGTATTGACATATATGATACTAAAGAATATATTCACCAAATTTTATTGATCTATCACCATTTTGAAATTTTACCATGGTTTAGCATGGCAACATTGTATGAAGCTGGTGTACCTCCTTAAATGGTAAGGAAACTTTATGAAAAAAGATCGAATGCAGAATTTTCATACGAACTGAGTCGAACATCCGACTTTTTTCAAAAAATAACATAAAGCCGAATATCTTGAAACCCGTGGGACTTTTACTAAACTGAAATTTCAGCATAGGTATGCGTGTGTGTGTGTGTGTGTGTGTGTTTGTATATATTTTTTATACCCTAAAACATGCACTGATAATTAATTCATAAAATATACACACTGGTCTCGTTAAGGGAAGGGTAGGAGTTTGAGCGTGAAAAAAAAAAACACTTTTTCGCGAATTTTTTACATCTATATGGATAGAGTAAATTTATTGAAACCTTTTGTCGATTGTCGAGTGTCATTTCGAGAACATTCCGTGAAATTTGTACGCGAAAATATCTACAATCAAGTCTTTGATAATTTTTTTTTTTCATTTCTCAATTTTTGGCGGTCATGTAAAGTGAAATGTGCTATTTTTCACGAAAAATTCCGCCATTTTGGGGGTGGAAAACCCCCTCAATGTAAAAAAAAATCTCAGACTAACCGTTGGGGGGAGGAATTTTATATGTAGAAAGTGTGTACCAAGTTTGTAATAAATCGCTCATGTAGTTTTCAAATGGCAGTGAACACGGACTTTGAAAAAGTGGTTTCGAGAAAAACGCGGCACCGGCTTGTTTGTGGATATTTTCGCGTACAAATTTCACGGAATGTTCTTGAAATGACACTTAACAATGTACAAAAGGTTTCAATAAATTTACTCTGTCTATATTAGGTGAAAAAAAATCGCAAAAAAGTGTTTTTTTTCACGCTGAAACACCTACCCTCCCCTTAATTAGAGCCAAAAACGAACGAAAAACCGGGAAATACAAAAGCTTTGGGCGAGCGGCGAAACAATAATGAACACGCTTCTCTTATTGAAAAACTATATATATATATATATATATATATACACTCATTATTCGCGCATTCAAACAGTTCAGTATTTCGGTGAACTTACGAAGGACCGTTTGGCGAACTCCCGAGCTCCAAGTGCATAAAAGATTATCGTTCCATTATTTCTTACTCGTCGAGTGCTGAACTTAATTTCTATCGCTCAGCCCTAAACTCCAGTTCCACAAATTAAATTACATTTCCTTCTCTGAGTAGATAACCGTGCTGACGAGGAATGTGAAGCGTTGATTGAGTTTTTAGCAAACATTTGACAAATATATGTTTTTCTAAATAACACCTACACTTTCCCTTCAATCACACCTCCTACCGAGTAGACGTGGGCGGGGGGGGGGGGGCTCGAAAAGAACGCGAAATAAACTTGTGTCTCGTTTAAAATAGACAATGGATCGTCAAGTTGGTGAGAATGATAAAAGAAATTCCCAATTATATCGTTGACGCGATTCTGACGTTGCTGTTGTTTGCCATTTGAAGATCTTCGTTTTCACATTTTACATATTGACTAATATGCTTTTGTGTACACGTGGAACGTATGTCAACGCTTGCAGTTTTTGCAATTGCGCGATCGAGAAAAATGTGACGGTTTATACTTTTTCGAGTCCTCTCTTCGGAAAAAAAAACTGTAACGGGATTTAACAACGAATAGGATCCGCCAGACAAAATTGAGTATTCCGGGAAAAAAATAAAGATTTGACTTTGAGTTCGGCAGAATGAAGATAATTGAATGCCGCATACGAAACACTCCTGAAAAAATAAACGATTTTTTTCAATGTAACCAAATTACATTCATTCACTTTGAGATTTAGCTTTGATAATTTGTTTTTTCGATTACGGAATACACGGAGAAGTTTTTTAGGAGTGTTTCGTATTCAGAATTAAATTGTCTTAATTCGGCTGTAAACGAAATTAAATTTTCAATATTTTTCCGGGACGCTCAATTCACTCTGGCAGATACTGCTCAACATAAGAATACCCGATATTTTTTTTTTCGAAGAAGACGACGTACTATTGAAAATCATATATTTTTCGGTCATCAAATGTACTTAAAACCCTGCATATATATATATATATATATATATATATATATATATATATATATATATATATATATATATATATATATGTATATATATATTAATAAATAAGAATTTGTTTATATATATTTCCAAAATGAATTATACAATAATAATATTCTACAATATATATAATTCCTTGTTTATATATATATATACATATATATATATATATATATATATATATATATATATATACATATGTCGTGTGTGTGTGTGTGTGGGTATAAATAAATTGAAATTATTTTTACTACTTCCATCATTATTATTTACGCCGAAAAGCATGAATTAAAAAATGATGGATAAGTTGGTAGATACGTCGGGACGGAGTTGGCCAAAGTATGGCGGATCCTCATCACCGTCAAAGTTCGTAATCGAGCACGATCGCACACATTTGTCTCACACCTCCCCAAGTTTGGTGCCAGTTTTGAACATATATAGTAGACAATGTTACTGAACAGCCAAACGAGTACATCGCTGTCAGTCGCTCGTCAACGGATATGTCGCCTCTCAGCGATTTTTGAGAGCGAATGAGAGAGAAAGAGAGAGAGAGAGAGAGAGAGGGGCGGCTCCAGAGCTCTTGGTCCATACTTGTAAGTTTTGCTACCCACTCGCTATACCGGAAACGACGCAAAGGCAAGCCCACCCCCTTATGATCGATCTTTCCTGACGACCCCCCCCCCCCATCGCCTTCCGCCACTCGTACAAGTATCTCGAAGCGAACTCGTCAACCTTCATCCCCCCTCACCTATTCGCTACTGTGGCCATCAAAATCGAAGTGTCTATACGCTCACGTGTAAGCCTCTTATCGTTCCTCCCCAAGATGACCCTTGACTTGTTGGAGCGACGGGGAGAAACTGGAAAAGAAGAGAGGGAATTTCATCACTCGAACTTTCCGAAAGTTCCTTGTGTACCACGTATAATTGAGGATGAATATATATATATATATATATATATATATATATATATATATATATATATATATATAATGTAATTAAATTTTTTGTGCAAAAAATTTTTTGTACCAAATGTTGGAAGTGATGGCCATTAACCTCGACAAATTTTTAAAGACATCGGATGAATGATTCTCTCAAACTACGAAAAGTTTCTGGCGTGATAGCAGCGCAGGCTCTTGATTGCGACAAAACTGACACTTCGGAATAAATTTTCTGATCTCTCGTTATGAATATTTGCAATATTAAGAAATGTCAGTTAAATGTCAGGGTATCTTTGGACGTAGCGCCGAAAAGTAAATATTTTCGGATCAATAAAAAATATCTAAAAATATCAATTTAAAACGATCGGTTTGGTTTCTTTTTAGAGAAAATTCATTTGGATCAATAAAACAATATCCAAAATTATCTGTTCGGATTTCCTATGCGATTCGTTTGGGTTCGTAATAGGAGAATTCCGGGGAAGTTGGGGATAAGGGAGACATGGCCAATCTAAATATTCCATAAAAGCGCGCACTAGATTTCACCTGTTACTGCTTAACGTTAACGATATGGCGTACTACTGAAGTCGAGTAGTAGATTATTATGGTTGTTTCCATATTATAAAAATAATAGGAAACTCGAAATTCAATACTTAAAAAATATTTCTCGAAAAATAGGCCATATACGTATATCTTAAACGTGGCGGTATTGCGGCGTGAAATAGACTCTAAGTTTACTGGCATGGTCATCACCGTACCTCCTTAATTAGCTTCGCGTCGTGCGCAGGTGTAAGTGTACGAGCAAAAGTTTGGCAAACAAAATTTTAAGTGAGTGAAATCCTTTTTAATTATTCCGTCTACTCGTAGTTTTTTTTTTTGAAGGTTTCATGTTTTACATTGTGGTGATGTTATTTTGTAAACAAAATGGTAATTTTTTAAAATAGTTCACGAACAGTGTATTGTCTCTACTTGTATACATTTTAGATGTGGCCGTCTCTCCCGGGAGATTAGGAGAGACGGCCACTTACAGTCGGTGTATGGTGGCCATAGTATTAGTTGTAGTGTGTTCAAGTACTTCATTTTTTTTCTACATTTTTTTAGATGTCTAAGCAGTACAAGCAAAAAGCAATTGCTCTATGACGGGACTGGACTTAAGAATCATTAAAAGCAGCAATTAATGCTGTAAAAATTTATGAACTGTCGGTTCATGCGGCCGCTGGGACCTACGAAATACCCAGGACGACCTTAGAAAGACGATATAAGACCAAGGACAAAAAATGTTGCGGACAAAATTGCTATAAAACTCGTCTCATTGAAGACTGGCTTCAGTGGATAGGGTGCCAACTTTGGGTACACAAAAATCATACTGATTTCGATGATATGTGTTCTAGATGTGGCCAAAGGAACAAAAAAAAAATTAAGAATCGAAACATAAAACTAAAGAGAAAACCGAGAGCATGTTGTAACTGGCCATCTCACCTCTACTCTTATGGCCATCACCCCCGAATAGTCCGGAGGAGATAGCCAATCGTGATTTTAAAAAAATCGTGATTTTAAGTTTGATCTTAAAGGAGTTTAATTTAATTTCGTAAATAAACTTAAAGTCCAAAGAGTTCAAAGTTCAATTACACATGAAGATAAGGTAAGAAACGTCCGTTCTTTTATTTTGACGGAGCCTTGAAACATTGTGGTCAACTACCCCGAACTTACCGCGCGCGTGTGTGTGTATGCGTGTGTGGATTTAAAACTAAAGGGGTTGAAAAGGGGTTCATGTTTTATTTTTCTGCGGAAAACATTGCTAAGCAATATTCGTTTGCGTTTTTGTTGGGTTCTTTTTAAAGAAAAGATTGTGGATCTATATTTGTTTGGGTGTTTTCGTAAAAAAAAAGATGAATTAAGGAGTTAGACCACTCTGGAGCCCGAAAAAATTGGCTTTTTGGGGATTTTTTTTTCTCAGAAGAGCTATAAAATAAATCGAGATTAGAAAAAAGGGTGTTTATCATACATATCAGTGACTGTATACAACATTTTTTTTGAAGTGATTAATTTCAAGATGACGGCTGTGCAGCGTTGATCTCAGAACTGCATTTTTTAAGTTGGCCGGAAACGTAACAGACGATTTTCAACTGACTCACTTGAAATGTTGAATATATCTTGTAAAATACATTGTCTAGAGAAGTACGTAGGATTTTTATTCATATTGCATGAATAAAAAATAAGTTCATTTGTTATTAACAATTATCTGACGAAATTGTTTACTTTCCAAAAATTTGCCTAAAAAATCGTCAGATAATTGTTAATAACAAATTAACCATGCAATATAAGAAAAAAATAGTACGTACTTCCAAAGACAATGTATTTTTCAAGATATATACAACATTTCAAATGAATCGGTTGAAAATTGTCTGAGTTATGTTTTCGGCGAGCTTAAAAAATGCAGTTTTGCGATAAACGCTGCACAGCCGCCTTTTTAAAATTAATCGCTTCAAAAAAATTATTGTATACAGTCACTGATATGTATGATAAACAGCCTTTTTTGAAATCTCGATTTATTTTGTAGTTTCTCTGAAAGAAAATCCCCAACATGCCTACTTTTTCTGCGTCTAGAGTGGCCTTAAGGGGTTGCCCCCACTTGCGATTTTGAAAAAATCGATTTTTTTTATTGCATTTTTTTGAAGTACAAGTATCTGAGAATATGTCCTGAAAATGTCAAGTCGATCCGAACAAAATTGACTGAGATATGAGCATTGAAAGAGCGTTGAAAGAGAAACTTTAAACTCGTTTTTCTCAAAATGGCATTTCTAAAGTCGGTGACCAAGATTACCCGAACACTAATGAACCGATCTTCTTGAAATTTTTCAGGCTTATTTAATACATAAAAATGTAGTCTTTAATCGTTCGATTTTTTTTTTTCGAAAAAAAATGGCCGTTTTATAGCCAAAAAACGGCCGTTTTTTTTCGTTAAAATCGAACCATTAACTTTGACTGTCCGCCATTTTGTGAAAAATGAATATTTTCTAAAATCCTTCGATTAAAGACTAGTTTATACTTATATTTGACTAAATCCATCCGCATTTTTTTTTCTTCAGATGATCCACTTCGCCGCAATGTTGGTCACCGCAAACCGTGTATATAAAAACATTATTTCATTGACGGCCATTTGCCACTAAACAATGTAATATTTTTCAATAAAAAAATTACTGAAAGTTCTTCAAGATGTGTTCTTTAAGATGGTATATTGATCGATTAAAAAAGTTTTGTAGTTTTCTTTAAAAAAAATCATGAAAAAGGCCTTTTTTGCGCTACAAGTGGGGGTAACGCCTCAATATGTCTTTGTAGTTATTGTGGCTTTCATTGGATTTCTTCCTTGGTGAAAAAATTGCGTATTGCGTCTTTTTGTAAAAAAAAATGTGGACCAATGTTTGCTTGTATTTATGGTGGGTGTCGTTGGGTTTTTCTTCATTGCTAACCAAATACGCGAATATCTGTTCGGGTTTGTTTAAGATTTTGGGCAAAAGTAATTCTGCATGAACAATTGCATGTTAGGATTCTTTTTGAACAAAAATATCGTGGATCAATATTTGTGAAGGTGCTTTTGAAAAAAAAAACCAGTTTCATATCCGTTTCTATGTATTGCGCGTGTTTTTCGGTTTCTTTCTTACTAAAAACTACTTGCGAAAGTCTTTTCGTTCTCACTAAAAACGAATAATATCAATTAATATCCGTGAAGTTTGTTTTTTCAAAAATAATACACATGAATATCGATTCAGAACCGCACTGGTTGGTTTGCAGAAAACAAATTAAACCTCGCTATCCGTTCGAGTGTGTGCGTTTGGTATAATTTTTTTTGCAAAAAAAATCTCTCGTCAATGGACTCGGCCATGCTGTGCTCTTACGATCCTCGTAATATTCCATTCGTACGTACAAAAGGAGGATCCGAAAGGACGCCTTTAAGAAACTCCCTCGAGCGAGACTCGCCCCCATTCGACGTCGAACGTCTTATTCTCATCAAATTTATATATTACCTGGTCGCGCTTCGCCCCTCGGTATAAATAAGACGTTTGTCGCGAAATCGCGAGAGGGAAAGCCGAAGATTAAAGAATTTCGCTATGGCATCCACGCTATCTTATTCGCGCTGTCTCATCCTCGAACCCCGGCGACAACGAAAAATTCACTCTTCCTACTCGTACTCCAGAGAAAATGTATTTTCACCGAAAAGTATCCATGTAACTTTGTTTTTTTTTCTCATTTTTCTTTCAGGAAACATCTCAGGCTAACATTCACGGGAAGAAAGAGAGAGAGGAGAGAGAGAGAGAGAGAGAGAGAGAGAGAGAGAGAGAGAGGGAGAGAGAGAGAGAGGGGGGGGGGAGAGAGAGAAAGAGACGCGTATATAAAACACGGCATTACTAGATTTTGCCGATTGAATTTCTGTTTCTTCTTCTATAGAGGAGATTTTATCGTGTCCTGAATCCTATCTCTCCCCCCATAGGTCTCTCTCTCTCTCTCTCTCTCTCTCTCTCTCGCTCTCTCGCTGTCTCTCTCACCGTCGCTTTACTCTTCCCACGGGATTCTTTTCTTATACAAGAACGGTAAAAAAAGGGAGCAGTAGTGCCCGATTCTTTCCTCTTGGTCTCCGTATTTTATTTCTTTGATACACACACATATATATATATATATATATATATATACATACATACATATATACCATATATATATATATATATATATATATATATATATATATATATATATATATATATATATATATATATATATATATATATATATATATATATATCCATGCGTGCGAATACTATTCTACTCTTACTCTTGCCTGAATTCAATCATACGACGAAGAGTGGTCAGCTCACAGTGCACAACAGTTTCAGTGGTCTCCGACAGCGATTTTTCTACTACTCGAATACTCGGCAACCATCGAAAAAAACGTTAGGGGAGAGTTTGCTACCCAAATGGTAAAAAATTAAATCAGATTTACACATATATATATATATATATACATATATATATATTTGCATGATGTAATTGGTAAAATGGTGAAAATCGTAGAGAAAATACTATATATTTATACAGGTGAAACAGTCAATGATAAAAATTGTTAACTCCCCCCCCCCCGCCCTATTTTTAATTTTCCGCTTGTATATATAAACATATATAATTTTTTCTACCATTTTTACCATTTCACCAATTTCATCATATATATTTTTATATATATTTGATTTTTTTTACCATTTCGGTAGAAAATTCTCCACTAATGCACTCTTCTCGTCGGACTGTCATTCGAATAGTATATATTACAGGGTTTATATATATATATATATATATATATATATATATATACCCTTATCTCTGCCACCCGAAATAACCCGGTAATTATCGACGTCTCATAAAAAATTTCCAGACACAATTTGTACGGTGTAAAGGGGGCCATCAAATGCGACTAATTTGTTTTTATTTCGGTGGACGCGCTGACGCACACCATTTTAGCAGGTTTCGAGATGACCTAGAACGACTTTGACCCCCTAATGTTTTTTTACGCCGCTTGGGGTGCTCCACATGATGGTTGAAAAAAATGTACCATTTCATTTGAAAAAGTGGAGGTGACCTTCATAGTGCGTAAGCGCGTGCACCGAAATAAAAAAAAAATTGTCGCATTTGGTGGCCCCATTCACACCATACAACTTTTGTCTGGAACATTTTTTTGTGACGTCTATAATCGCCGAGTTATTTCGGGTGGCAGAGATAAGAGGGACACGCTGTATATACACTGAGAAAAAAAAATCGTTGAATATGCAAAATGCATTTTGTTGTCTCGAAATTTTGTTGTTTTAACAGTTGCTCAGACATGCTAAATAAGCTACAGTTTACACCACTAAAACTATCAGTTAGATTGACAAAACGTTGGTTATGCCAATCAAAAAACAAGTTGAACGGATTTAAAGATACGTTTTGTTAAACCAACTGAATTTTGGTTGGATGAATCAATTTTTTTTTCTCTGTATAACGATGCAAACTTAAACACCATTGATAGCTCAACAATGTGTATATTGACGGTTTTTATGTAGACCCGAAATGACAATTTTGCATGTAACCGGACTTGGTAGATTTTTTAAAAATACAACAGTTTGAAATATTTCGAAATCTTCCTACAAAACATTTTTGGCAGAAAAATCGTCTCTAAACTTTTTTTTCGTATTTTGAATAGGGAAATCATTCCTGTAGAGTGTACGGTAAAATGAAGTTACTTTGAACAGGTTTTGGAAGTTTTTTGTAAGTAACCTTTTTTTAACATGCTAAATTTCAATTTTTTTTGGTCCAATAGAACAATATGTCCTTTAGCTATCAAATGTATAAGAAAGTCGAGCTCCACTACACCCCCACCGCTTTATATATATATTTTTTAAAGTGTCAACGTAACCTCCAGTGTAGGGTTTCTTTGACAAGGCATTGAAATGCAACTTATGTCAAAGATTAAGGGTTGCTTGGATTTCATTTTGATTAAGAGAAACAATTAATACTTTATGCATTATACATGGAATGAAATGAAAAATGACGATTTGTTAGAATTAAATTGTCGTTTTTCTTACGGAAACATTTTACACAAAAATATCAAGTACCTAGGGTACTATTATGCGCACTTAATAAGACTCATAATTATCATTGAGATCAAAATCAACTTGAGGAACATTACAGTCAACGTTAGCAGCATTATAATAAACTTGAACAAGAATAGAAAAAAAGTGTGCTGCGCACACATTTAAACTGTATTCCGGCGCTCTGTTAAAGTAGCCCCAAAAATTATCAAAATTACCCTTAATGTCAATTAAACCCCGTTTTACGGTAACTATCCAGATTGGACATACACCAGCAAGTTGACGAGGTACTTAACATTTTTAAACAACAGAAAAAGACCTTGAAACTATTGGACACTTATTTAAGGGGAGATATACACCTAGGAGCCGGAAAAGAGGTCATTTTTGTGAATTTCTTCAAGGAAAACTATTTCAAAATTTCGCATTGGGGTTTTAATTATCTAAAAGTATGTACATTCAAAAATATGTTTAATTTTATTTATTTAAAAATATAAAAAATGTACAAGGATATTCTATGATCCTTGGAGCGTCGTAAAAAAATCTGCGTATACGGTACCCACTGGCGTTTCTTCAAAAATCATCTGAAAAAAAAACCAAAAAGATTATTAAATCAGATACTAAAATCTAGTACTTGTCATAGCCGATTTTGAAAATATCGATTTATGACAAAATGGCGGACGTTTGAACATAAATAGTGATTTTTGGGCCAAAAATTAGTTATTATTTTGCCTATAAAACGAAAACTGAGTAACGGGAAGAAAAATTCCTATGACAAGTACTAGATAATGGTGTATAGAATAACCACAAAAAACCTCAAGGCAATCGGTTCATTGGTTTTCGAGAAATTTTGGGTGCCGATTTGAAAAACGTGATTTTGAGAAAAACGCGTTTGAAAATTTGGGAATGAATAAATCATGAAATTTGTCAACTTACATGAAATCATCGATATCAGGCCCATAGTGTAGGTCTTCTACGGTCGACGGAATGTTCATAGCTTCAAAATCCTCGACCTCGACCATCTAGGTGTGTATCTCTCCTCAAGGCGTTACCCCCACTTGTAGCGCAAAAAAAGGCCTTTTTCGTGAATTTTTTAAAAGAAAACTACAAAACTTTTTAAAGAAAACTACAAAACATCTTGAAGAACTTTCAGTAATTTTTTTATTGAAAAATATTACATTGTTTAGTGGCAAATGGCCGTCAATGAAATAATGTTTTTATATACACGGTTTGCGGTGACCAACATTGCAGCGAAGTGGATCATCTGAAAAAAAATGCGGATGGATTTAGTCCAATATAAGTATAAACTAGTCTTTAATCGAAGGATTTAAAAAAATATTCATTTTTCACAAAATGGCGGACAGTCAAAGTTAATGGTTCGATTTTAACGAAAAAAACGGCCCTTTTTGGCTATAAAACGGCCATTTTTTTCGAAAAAAAAATCGAACGATTAAAGAGTAAATTTTTATGTATTAAATAAGCCTGCAAAATTTCAAGAAGATCGTTTCATTAGTGTCGAGTAATCTCGGTCACCGACTTCAGAAATGCCATTTTGAGAAAAAACGCGTTTAAAGTTTCTCTTTCAACGCTCTTTCAACGCGGATTCTTCTCTTTCAACGCTCATATCTCAGTCAATTTTGTTCGGATCGACTTGAAATTTTCAGGACATATTCTCAGATACTTATACTTCAAAAAAATGCAATAAAAAAAATCGATTTTTTCAAAATCGCAAGTGCGGTTAACCCCTTAACTGCTCCCTGAAAAAAAATATGAAGCACAGTTATCCCACAATATATAACGAAATTTTGTAATCGTTTTCTCATCCATTCCTCTGGAGTAAATCAGTTCCTATATTGTATAACGGGTGATGCTAGCTGATCACGTTTGCCAGAGCAGTGCCTTCTACGTCTACTTTTCCGAAGAGCCTGAATGTGTCATATTATTTTTATAGCTTACACTTTTTTTCTACAGACCTTGCATGTTGTGAGGTGGGGAGTCATTCCACTGGTCATTCTGAACAGTATCATTTTTCAATAAAATAAGTCACTCTTTACCTGTTCAAGTGGAACTTTTAGACGCTTACTCGTCGCCCGATTTTGAGGTTAGAAAAACGTAGCATGCCGCGCTGTGCATAAAAACCCGTTTGAATCGTCATTCATCTGACTTCCCCCCAACATATGAGATCCAGGGACGTGATAAATGCGCCAGCGAAATGACATCATCTAGGTTACGCATGTGAATATACATGAGGTTCTATAAAAATGATTCTCTTAGATTATTGCCATGTCGATATCGAAAGTAGAGAGGCTCAATAGGAAAAGAGACGCTGAAAAATAGAAATACGAAAGACTTAAACAGGACCCTGTGGGAAGAAAGAAGTTGAAACAAAACGGGCGAGATCGATATTCAAAGAAAAAGGTGAAGATATTAGAAAACCAATAAAAAATTGATAGGAAAATGTTTGCATAATTCCTCTTACCCTACTATTTCTATCGATGGTGACAAATTTCTCAAAACTGAAAAATCAGTGTGATCCATAGGGAATTATATTATATTAGCCCAGTCACTATATACTTT